>JAQZBX010027570.1:0-28295 GCA_029593785.1 Cabassous unicinctus | reverse complement strand
GGCGGCGCCTCCTTGTGAGGGCGGCGCCTCCTTGTGAGGGCGGCGCCTCCTTGTGAGGGCGGCGCCTCCTTGTGAGGGCGGCGCCTCCTTGTGAGGGCGGCGCCTCCTTGTGAGGGCGGCGCCTCCTTGTGAGGGCGGCGCCTCCTTGTGAGGGCGGCGCCTCCTTGTGAGGGCGGCGCCTCCTTGTGAGGGCGGCGCCGTGGGCGGATGCGGCAAGACCTCACAGCAAGGGGGAGATAAGCAGACACAGAGAAGACACGCAGCGAATGGACACAGCAGCACAAGCAGCAAGGGGGGGATAAAAAAAAAAAAAAGATTATGGGTGAAAGGAAGGAAGGTGATGCAGATTTTAAGGTATATATGGTTGTAGTGGTGGTTTTTGGTGTGGAGGATTGCTGACCAGTTTTTATTTCATTTATTAAAATTCTTGAAAATGCCATTAATTTATAATGTTCAGTGTTTGCCTGACAATCTTTTTGAGGGGAAGAATGGATTACAAAGGGGTATGAGGAAACTTGGGAATGATGGAAATATTTATTGTTTTCATTGAGCCCCTGGTTTCACTAATGTATACATATATATGTCAAAAGACATCAAATTCTACACTTTAAATATGTATAATTTATGGTACATCAGTAATACCTCAGGTTGTAAAAAAAAAAAAAAATGTTTTTTTCACATCAAACCCTGAAGACTTGATTTCATATTCACTCTCAGAGTTATCACTTTCAGTTTCTCAGTTTAATTTCTAGCTGCATTGTGTTCCTTTTGATACAGACTTGGTCAAAGTCCATGTTATACTGAGACCTAATTGTGTGCTTTATTTTCTCTCTTTTTGTTGTTTACCAGTTTAGTGTTTACTTTTCAATCAGATTGTACCTTCATGTAATTTAAAGCACAAAATAATTCCAGAATTCTTATTAAAAAAATAAAGCAGCACCTTTATATCCTTCATCCCATTTCTTTTTCTAGCACAAACCTTTTCATTGTTTACTGCTTCCTTTTCTTAAAAACAAAAAACAAAAAACTTAAAAAAATTGTGGTTAAATATACATACACTATTTTTAAGTTTACAATTCAGTGGCAGTAAGTACATTCACAATGTTGTGTCGTCATCACTACTATATTTTTTAGAATATTTTCATCATTCCATAAAAAAATCCCTTTTTTTCCATTAAGGAAATACCCATTCAGTAATAATTTCCCTTTCCTTCTTGCCCTCAGTCCCTGACAACCATTAATCTGGTTTCTGTATCTATGGATTTGGCTACTCAGGATATTTCAAATAAATGAAATCATACAATATGTAGCCTTTTGTGTTTTGCTTCTTTAACCTAGCATCATATTTTCAAGATTCCTCCAAGTTGTAGCATTTATCAGTATTTTATTCCTTTTTTTGAATGAAGAATATGCCTTTGTATGGATATACCACATTTTGTTTATCCATTCATCAGTTGATTATTTGTTTCTACTTTTTGACTATTATGAACAATGTTGCTATGAAAATGGTTTTAGTACATGCAACAGCTACTGTTTATTGAGCCTTACCCTGTGATAGGCTCTGTGCTAAGTATTTTACATACATTATTTAATTTAAACCTCAAATTTAATCCGTATGGGTTGCCATTGCTTTTATTTTTATTTTACAGATGAAAAAACACAGATAAGAAAGCTTTATAATTTCCATTTTGTTCCTTTTATATATTCTTTAATTCCTTTAAATTCTTGAACAAATTTTAATAGCTCTTTTAAATTTCTTCCTTTTTTTACTTGTTCCATCATATACCACTTGGATCTGTTTTTATTGTCTGATTTTTCTCTTGGCTGTGGTTTATATTTTGTTTCTTATGTCTAGTAATATATATTTTTTCTATTTTCGAATTTTGAATACCATATTGTTGAGTATATTGATCTGAATTTTGTTGTCTTACTGGGGTTTCATTGGAAGACCCTTGTGTTCACTGAATTCTCTTCTCTAATTAGTCAAAACTTGAACGTCAGTCAGCCTTGTTCAAGCTCTGGGAATTGAACCTATAGCTTTCCAGTTGTTCTTCTTTCTCTCAAAGCTGTTCTTTGCTCAACCTCATGGAGTCTCACTCTGTACCATTGCAGCTTACTTTTATTAGCAGAAGACTTCAGGGATCCTCTATGCAGAATTTCGCACTTCTTTCGCTTCATAGCTCTCTTCTGTTCTTACTCCCCCCCACGCCCCGCCCCCCCCAAATTGAACTCTCCTAACCTTCTTCTACGAATGTTTGTCTTCTGAACTCAGTGATAAGACCTTGTTCTGTGTTTCTCTTCCTTTCTGTTTGATAAATGCTTGTAGGCAGAAGCATTGGAAGATTAACTCTCTTCATTTCTTTCTCTTGTCCAGGGACCTACTCCTGTGCTGCTGGTTGTCAAATGTCTGAAAAAAGTTGCTACACATATTTTGTTCAGTTTTCTAGTTTTTGGCAGAAGTCAGAGCCTGTTTTTTAAAATTAAACTTTATTTTGAGATAATTGTAGATTTCATGTGCAGTTGTAATAAATACTATAAAGAGATCCAGTGTACCCTTTACCCAGTTTCTGCCAGTGGTGACAATCTTGAAAAAGTATTGTACAATATCAAAACCAGGATATTGCCATTAATACAATCAAGATACGGAAAATTTCCATCACCACAGGGATTTCATGTTTCCCTTTTATAGCCAAACATACATGCCATTCACTCCCATCCCCTCTTCATCCTGAAAACCATAATCTTATCTCCATTTTAATAATTTTATCACTTTAGGAATATTATATAAATGGAATAATAGTATATGCAATTTTTTGAGATTGGCTGTTTTCATTTACCATAATTCTCTAGAAATTCATCTAGGTTGTTGAATGTAGCAATAGTTCATTCCTTTTTATTGCTGAGTAATATATCATGGTGTAGGCATATCATTGATTATTTTCTATGGTATACCACCATTTGTTTAACCATTCACCCATTGAAGTACATCTGGGTTGTTTCTAGTTTTCAACTGTTATGAATAAAACTGCCATAAATATTTGTGTACAGATTTTTGTAGTTTTGTGAACAAAAGTCTTTATTTCTCTGGGATAAATGTTTAGGCATGCAGTTGTTGTGTTGCATGGTGGTTGCATGTTTAATTGTTGAGGAAACAGACTATTTGCAGAGTGGCCTTACCATTTTGCCATCCCCACATGTGGTATGAGAGATCCTGCATTTGGTGTCCTCATCACATTTTGTTTTAATCTTTCTGATAGGTGTACAGTGGTATCTTATTGTGGTTTCAATTTGTGTTTCCCTGATGGCTAATGACATTGAACATTTTTCACATGCTTATTTGTCCTCCGTGTTTATGCCCATTTTCTAATTGGATTCTCTTTTTCTTTTTTACTGTTCAGTTTTGAGAGTTCTTTATATATTCTTGACACTTGTGTTTCTTTGATTATGTGGTTTGACAATTTTTCTCCCAGTCTGTAGCTTGCATTTCCATCCTCTTGACAGGGTCTTTCACAGAGCAAAAGTTTCAGTTCTGGTGAAGTCTAATAAATTGATTTTTTTTCCTTTCATGGATTGTGCATTTTGTGTCAAATCCAAGAATTCTTTGCCTAGCCCCAGATCCTGAAGATACTCTATTTTTTCCCAAAAATTTTACACTTTTATATGTTACATTTATGTCTGTGAATCATTTTGAGTTGTTTATAGAAGGTGTGAAACTTAGGTTGAGGTTAATTGTCTTGCCTATAGTTTTATTTATATTTTATATAAATGGAATCATAAATGTAGTACTTTATCTGTTTCTTTCACTTAGCATAACATTTTTTAAAAATTATTACTTTTAATTAGAAAAGTTGTAGGTTTATAGAAGAATACAGCATTTCCAAATACCCCCCTATTGTTGACACTTTGCATTAATGTGGTACCTTTGTTACAATTGAAAGAATATTAAAATAATACTATTAACGATAGTCCATAGTTTACATTAGGTGTATTTTTTCCCATATACCACCCTGTTATTAATACATTGTAGTAGTGTTGTACATTTGTTATAATTCATGAAAGAACATTTTTGTACTATTAACCCCAGTCCATCATCCACAATAGGGTTCACTGTGTTGTACAGTCCTATGTTTTATCTTCTAATTTTCATTCTAGTAACGTACATGATCCAAAACATCCCCTTTTCAACCACATTAACATACATAATTCAACGCTGTTAACTGCACTCATAATAATGTGCTGCCATCACCACCATCCATTTCCAAACCTGTACAATCTACCTAAACAAATTCTGTAGAAATTAACCATCAACTCTACATTCTCTACCCCAGTCTGTCTCCTGATAGTCTATATTCTAACTCTATGAGTTTGCTTATTATAATTAGTTCATATCAGTGAGATCACACAATATTTGTCCATTTGTGCCTGGGTTATTTCATTCAGCATAATTTCCTCAAGTTGCATCCATGTTATCACATGCATTAGAACTTTAGTCTTCTTTACAGCTGAGTAATATTCCATCATATGTAATGCCACATTTTGTTTATCTATTCATCAGTTGATGGGCACTTGGATTGCTTCCATCTTCTTTTTTATTTTTTTTTATTTTTTTAAAGGTTTATTTTATTTATTTCTCCCCACCTCCTCGTTGTTTTGCATTTGCTGTGTATGTTTTATTGTGTGCTGGTCTTCTTTTTTAGGAGGCACTGGAAACTTGAACGCGGACCTCCTATGTGGGCTGGAGGTGCCTAATTGCTTGAGCCACCTACACGTCCTGCTTTGTTGTGTGTCTCAATATGTTTTCCTCCTCGTGTCTCTTGTTATGTCAACTTGTTGTGTCAGCTTGCTCCACCTGCTGGTCATGTCAGCTCGCTGTCTTGCTTATCTTCTTTAGGAAGCACTGGGAACTGAACCTGGTAACTCCCATGTGGTAGGTGGTAGTTCAGTTGCTTGAGCCACATCCGCTTCTCTGCTTTCATCTTTTGGCAATTGTGAATAATGCCTGCTATCAGTGTGGAAATATCTGTTCAAGTCCCTGCTTTCAATTCTTCTGTGTATATACCTAGAAGAGAGATTGCCAGGTCATATGTCAATTCTATACTTAACTTCCTGAGAAACTGCCAAACTGTCTTTCATAGTGGCTGTGCCATTTTTCATTCCTACCAGCAGTGAATGAGTGTTCCTATTTCTCCACATCCTCTTCAACACTTGTAATTTTCTGTTTTTTTATTTTATATATTTTTTAATAGTGGCATTCTAGTGAGTATCAAATGATTTCTCACTGTGGTTTTGATTTGAATTTCCCTAATAGCTAATGATGTTGAGCATCTTTTCATGTTCATTTTTTTAAAAAGATTTATTTATTTATTTATCCCCGCGCCGCCCCCCCCCCCTTGTTTTGTGCTTGCTGTCTGCTCTGTGTGTGCTCTTCTGTGTCTGATTGTATTCTCTTTAGGCGGCACCAGGAACCAATCCTGTGACCTTCTGGAGTGGAGAGAGACTGCCCAATTTCCTGCACCACCTCAGCTCCCTTATCTGCTGCGTCTCTCATTGTCTCTCTTCTGTGTCTCTTTTTGTTGCATCATCTTGCTGTGCCAGCTCTCTGCGTGGGCCAGCACTCCATGTGAGCCAGCACTCCGCGTGGACCAGCTTGCTTTTCACCAGGAGGCCCTGGGAATCGAACCCTGGACCTCCTATATGGTAGGCAGGAGCCCAATCACTTGAGCCACATCCGCTTCCCTCATGTTCATTTTTGCCATTTGTATATCCTCTTTGGAGAAATGTCTATTCAAATCTTTTGCCCATTTTTTATTTGATTGTTTGTCTTTTCATTGTTGAGTTGTAGGATTTCTTTATATATTCTGGATATTAAACCCTTATTGGATATATGTGGTTTACAGATATTTTCTCCTGTTGTGTAGGTTGTCTTTTCCCTTTCTTGACTAAGTCCGTTGCCCAAAGGTTTTAAATTTTGAAGAGGTTCCATTTACCCATTTTTTCTTTCATTACTTGTGCTTTAGATATGAAGTCTAAGACACTGTTGCTAACAACAGATCCTGAAGATGCTTTCCTATATTTTCTTCTAGAAGTTCTATAGTCTTGGCTCTGATATTTAGGTCTTTGATCCATTTTGAGTTAATTTTTGTATATGGTGTGATATAGAGGTCTTCTTTCATTCCTTTGCATATGGATATCCTGTTCTCGCAGCACCATTTGTTGAAGGGACTATTCTGCCCCAGTTGAGTAGACTTGGCAGCCTTTCCAAAAATTAGTTGATGGGAGCATATGTGGCTCCCGCCTCCCATGTGGGAGGTCCTGGTTTCGGTTCTCGGTATTGACTGAAAAAAAAAAAACCAAAACAAAAACAACAAGCAAAACAAATGGAAAAAGCAAACTCAGGGAAGCCGATGTGGCTCAGTGGTTGAGTGCCAGCTTCCCACATACGAGGTTCCGGGTTCAATCCTCAGCCCCCGGTACCTTAAAAAAAAAAAAAAAGTTACTTGACCATATGGAGCGGGTATAGTTTAGTGGCTGGCTGAGTGTATGCTTTGCATGTAAAGGTCCCGAGTTCAATTCATTGACTTTCAGTGTTATTACTGTTAAGGCAGTACTTATTTCAGCTATTGTATTCTTTGGTTTTTATGAGTCATACCTTTTTTTAAATCTCTCTTTTCTTTATTGTAACCTCCCTTTCTGTATTTTGTGATGTACCTGACTGATTCCTTTCTCATTTCTGTTTCTGTATATTAAAAAAATTTTTTCTTGGTGGTTACCCTGGGGTTTATATTACACAACCTACATCTATAACCTAGTAATTTTGAAAAGATACCAACTTAGCATCAATAGCATACATATTCTCTGTGCTCATATCCCTCTGTTTCCTCTCTTTATTTGTCCCACTTCACCACTATGTATTTTGCACATTTGTTATCAGGAAATATGCCTATTTCTTGTTCAATTGTATTCTGATTCTTATATGAATTAAAATGTAGAGTTGTATATTGACGATACAGTACTATTGGGTTTTGCATTTATCCTTTTAGTTACCCTTACTGATGATCTTAATTTCTTCACACTATTCCAAGATGCTCTCTTGTCTTTTTCTTTCAACCTGTAGAACTGCCTTTAGTAATTCCTGTAGGGCAGGTCTCTTGGTGATGAACTCTCAATTTCTGTGTATCTGTGAATATTTTAAACTCTCCCCTCCTTTTTAAACAAATTTATTTATTTCTCTCCATCCCCTTGTTTTTTTCACTTGTGTTTGTTCATCTTCCTTGTTTATTTATTTATTTTTTGTTTGTTTGTTTTTCCTTGTTTCTTTAGGAGGCACCAGGAGCCGAAACCAGGACCTCTGATGTGGGAGGCAGGTGCCTAATTGCTTGAGCCACCTCTGCTCCTTACTTTGTTGTGTCTCTCATTATATTTTTTCCTCCCCATGTCTTTTGTTGTGTCATCTTGCCGTGCCTGCCTGTTGTGTCAGCTCACTGTCCTCTTTTGGAGGTATCAGGAACCTCTGCTCCCTGCTTTGTTGTGTCTCTCATTATGTTTTTTCTTCTTGTGGCTCTTGTTGTGTCAGCTTGCTGCACCTGCCCATCGTGTCAGCTTGCTGTCTTCTTTAGGAGGCACCAGGATCCAAACCAGTGACCTTCCATGTGGTAGAGGGGAGCCATCACCTGAGCCACATCTGCTTCCCTCTCCCTTATTTTTGAAGGACACTTTTGCCCTATAAAGAATTTTGGGTTGGCAGTTTTTCTCTTTCAGTACTTAAATATGCTTTCTTGTCTCCATGGTTTCTGATGAGAAATTGGCACTTAGTCTTATTGAGGATCCTTTGTGACAAATTGCTTTTCTCTTGCTGCTTTAAAAATTCTCTCTATATGTTTGACATTTGACATTCTGATTAGTGTATGTCTTGGGTTGGTCTTTTGGATTTATTCTGTTTGGCATATGTTGCGCTTCTTTGACATATATATTTTTATTTTTCATAAAAGTCAGGAAATTTTGGCCATTTTATCCCCTGATATTCTTTCTGCCCCTTTTCCCATCTCTTATCCTTCTGGGACATCCATGACTCATGTTTGTGAGCTTTGAGTTGTTACTCAAGTCCCTGAGACACTGCTCATTTTTTTCTGTTCTTTACTCTCTATTCTAACTTATGATTTCGATTATCCTGTGTTGTAGATCACTGATTCTTCTCTCTGTTCAAATGTGCTGTTTTATGACTCTAGTGTATTTTTACTCTCTACTGTTGTGCCTTTCATCACCATAAGTTCTGTTATGTGTCTTTTCATACTTTCAAATTCTTATTTTAGCTCACTTCATGTCTTTTTAATATCATTTATCTCTTAATGCCTATTTTCCTTCATCTCCTTGAATTGATTTAGGAGATTTAAAAAAATATATATTTTTATTAGAGAAATTGTGAACTTACAAAACAATCATGCATAATTTTCAGAATTCCCATACATCACCCTTCCACCAACATCTTGCATTGTTGTGGAACATTTGTTACAGGATTGAAAGAACATCATTAAAATATTACTAATAACTATAGGTTACATTTGGTGTATTTTTCCATATGCCACCCTATTATTAACACCATGTATTAGTATTGTACATTTATTATAGTTCATGAGAGAACACTTTTATGTTTGTACTGTTAACCACAGTCCATCATCCACCATGTGGATCACTATGTTAAACAGTCCCATACCTTGTACTCTCCATCCAAAGTGTACACTCAGTAGTTCTCACTTTCATCACAAAGTTGTGTAGTCATCGCCTCAGTGAATTTTTGAATGTTTTCCTTAGCCCAAAAGAAAAAAATCCCATAAACCCCTATTATTTACTCTTACCATTTATAGTGCCTCCTTTGATGTTTGCTGTTAACAATAGTCCATATGTTACATTAATTGAAATTTTCCCATGCATCACCCGTCTTACCACCTTGTAATAGTGACATACATTTGTCCTAGTTCATAGAAAAACATTTTTGTATTTGTTCTTCTATGAACAAATCCTCATCTACCACTGGGTTCACTATGTTTTTAAGTCTCTAAATTATTCTCTAGCTTTCTTTCAACTGCCATTTATATTCCTAGACTACCCCTTTCAACCACAATCTCATTTATAAACCAGCCATGTTAGTTATACTCTCTATAATGTGTTACCATCAACTGTATCCACTTCCACACTCTTACAAAGTGATTAAACGTTTTACATACGTTAAGCATCACTATCCCTTTTCAGCCCTCATCTATCTCCTAGTAACCCATAGTCTAGGTTTTAACTCCATGTGTTTATTCTTCCTATTTAGTTCATATTTGTGAGACCATACAATATTTGTCCTTTTATGTCTGGCTTACTACACTCAACATAATGTCCTCAAGGTTCATTCATGTTGTTATATGTGTCCCAATTTCATTTCTTCTTACTGCAGTATATTATTCCATTATATTTTGATCCAAGGTTCATCCACATTGTCATAGGCTTCATGACTTCATTTCTTCTTACAGCTGAATAATATTCCATCGTGTGTATATACCACATTTTGTTTATCGATTCATTGATTGATAGATACTTGGGTTGTTTGCATCTTTTTGCAATTGTGAGTACTACTGCTATGAACATTGGTGTGCAAATGTCTGTTCATGTCCCTGTTTTCAGTTCTTATATATAAATTCCTAGCAGAAGAATTGCTGGATTGTATACCACTTCTATATTTAGCTCCTGAGGACCCGCCAACTGTCTTCCACAGAGGCTGTACCATTTTGCATTCCCACCAACAGGGAAGGAGTGTTCCTGTTTCTCCACATCCTCTCCAGCACTTGTAGTTTTCTGTTTTTTTAAATAATGGCCTTTCTATGAGATGTTATATGATATCTTATCGTAGTTTGGATTTGCATTTTCCAAACAGCTAGTGATATTGAACATTTTTTCATGTGCTTTTTTGCGATTTGTGTTTCTTCTTGGGAAAATGTCTATTTAAGTGTTTTGCCCATTTTAAAAATTAGCTTGCTTGCTCTTTTATTGTTGAATTGTATGATCTCTTTATATAAAATAGAAATCAAACCCTTATTGGATATGTGGTTTCCAGATATTTTCTCCCATTGAGTAAGTTGCCTTTTCACCTTCTTGACAAAGTCCTTTAAAGCACAAAGGTTTTTAAGTTTGAGGAGGTGTCATTTATCCAGTTTTTCTTTTGTTGCTCATGCTTTTGGTTTAAGGTTTAAGAAACCCTCACGTACCATTAGGTCTTGAAGTGTTTCCCTATATTTTCTTCTAGGAGCTTTATGGTTCTAGCTTTTACATTTAGGTCTTTGATTAATTTTGAGTTATTTTTTGGGTAAGATGTGAGATAGGGGTCCTCTTTCTTCCTTTTGGCTATGGATATCCAGTTCTCCCAGCACTGTTTGTTAAGTAGACTGGATGGGCTTTACAGCCTTGTCAAAAATCACTTGACCATAGATGTGAGGGTCGGTTTCTGAACCATCAATTTGGTTCCATCTGTCTGTATGTCTATCTTTATGCCAGTACCATGCTGTTTTTACCACTGTAGCTTGGTAATATGATTTAAAGTCTGGAAGTTAGAATCCTCCAACTTCATTCTTCCTTTTTAAGATGTTTCTGGCTATTCATGGCTCCTTACCCTTCCAAATAAATTTGATAATTGGGTTTTACACTTCTTTTTAAAAGGCTGGTGGAATTTATATTGGGACTGCATTGAATCTGCATATCAGTTTTGGTAGAATTTAGTTTGTCTATGAACACAGAATGTTCTTCCATTTATTTAGGTCTTCTTTGATTTCTTTTAGCAATATATTGTAGTTTTCTGAATACAAGTGCTTTACATCCTTGGCTAAGTTTATTCCTAAACATTTGATCCTTTTTGTCAATATTGTGAATGCAATTTTTTTCCTGACGTCCTCCACATTGCTCATTATTAGTATGTAGAAACGCTATTGATTTTTTGTGTATTATTCATGTATCCTGCCACTCTATTATTCATGTATCCTGCCACTCTGCTGAATTCGTTTATTAGCTCTAATAGCTTTGTTGTAGGTTTTTCAGGATTTTCTAAGTATAGGATCATATCATCTGTGAATAGCAAAAGTTTTACTTCTTTTCCAATATGGCTGTCTTTTATTTTATTTTTTGCCTCATTGCTCTAGCTAGACTCTCTAGCAATGTAGTGAAGACCAGCAGTGACAGTGAGCATCTTTGTCTTGTTCCTGATCTCAACAGGAAAGCTTTCAGTCTTTCACCGTTGAGTACAGTGCTAGCTGTAGGTTTTTCATATATGCACTTTATCATGTTGAGAAAGTTTCCTTCAGTTCCTATCTTCTGGAATGTTTTTATCAAGAAAGGATGTTAGATTTTGTTAAATGCCTTCCCTGCATCAATTGAGATGATCATATGATTTTTCTTCTTTGATTTATTAATGTGATTATTATGCTAATTGATTTTCATGTGTTGAGCCACCCTTGCAAGCCTGGGATAAAAATCAGTTGATCATGATGAATATTTCTTTTAATGTGTTGTTGGATTCATAGAGTGAGTATTTTTGAGGATTTTTGCATCTATATTCATTAGGGAAATGGGTCTGTAATATCTTTATCTGGCTTTTGTATTAGGATGATATTGGCTTCATAGAATGAGTTTGGTAGTATTCCTTAGTGGTCAGTTTTTTTGGAAGAGTAAGTTTGTTATTAAATCTTTTTTGAATGCTTGGTAGTAGTCACATGTGAACCCTCTGGTTCTGCACTTCTCATTTTGGGCAGTTGTTTGTTGACTGTTTCAATCTCTCTGCTTGTGATTGGTTTGTTTAGGTCTTCTATTTCTACTAGGGTCAGTGTAAGTTGTTTTTACGTTCCTAAGAATTTTTCCACTTCCATCTGCATTATCTCAGTTGTTGGCGTACAGTTGTTCATAGTGTCCTCTTATGTTCTCTTTTATTTCTGTGGGGTAAGTAATAATGTCTCCGCTTTCATTTCTCATTTCATTTCTTTGCATCTTCTCTTTTTCTCTCTTTTTTTGGTCAGTCTAGCTAAGAGTTTGTCAATTTTGTTGATCTTCTGAATGAACCAACTTTTGGTTTTGTTAATTCTCTATTGTTTTTTTGTTCTCAATTTCATTTGTTTCTGTTCTGAGCTTTGTTATTTCATTCCTTCTGCTTCCTTTGGGCATAGTTTGCTCCTCTTTTTCTAGTTTCTCCAGCTGTGTAGTTAGGTCATTGATTTTAACTTTTTTTTTTTTACTGTAAGCATTGAGGCCTATAAACTTCCCTCTTGACATTGCATTTACTGCTTCCCATAGGTTCTGATATGTTTTATTCTCATTTTCATTCTTCTCAAGATAATTGATTTCTCTTGCAATTTCTTCCTTGATCCACTGATTTTTTTAATAGTGTGTTGTTTAATCTCCATATATTTGTGAATTTTGCCCATTTCTCCCTTTGTTGATTTCCAGATTTATTCCATTAGGATCCTACAAAACGACTGCAGTTGCTCAGGTAGACTGATGAAGCACCAGTCCCCCTCCTCTCCTGCCAGGAGCAGGAACGGAGCCTCTGGTGTGCCCAGCAGTCTAGTCTGTGCAGGCCAAAAGTGACTGCAGTTTCCCAGAGAGAGTGAGGGAGCACTGACCCTCCTCCTGTTCTGTCAGGGGTGGGGATGTAGCCACAAATATGTCCAATAATCTAGTTAGTGTGGGCTAAAAGCAGCTGCACTTGCCGGGAGAGGCTGAGGGAGCATTGTCCCTTCTTCCCTGTCAGATGGAACCACAGGAGTGCCCAACACTCTAGTCTATGTAGGCTGAAAATGCCTGAAGTTGTCTGGAAAGGTTGAAGAAATACTGCCTCCCTCCTGTCCTATTGGGCGCAGAGATGTATCCACCTGCAGTTGCCTAGAGAGACTGCTGCAGGTCCCTGCAGCTTCTTCCCTGCTGGAGGAGGGGCTGGAGCCTAAGCTAGGGCGACCATTTGACCTGGGTGGAAAGAAGCCAGTCCCTACCGCTGCTGTGATTATCAGTCAGCCCCGATTCCCTCATGCTGGGGGTGGACTTAAAATGGAGGCTTCCAGCGTCTTTTCGACTTGGACAGGTTCAAACTTTAGCTGTTCTTAGGACTAGATTTTAGCTAGGGAGCAGGTATAGAGCCAGCTGAATTTATCAATCAGTAGCTGAAATTAGTGCCAAGACATCTCTTCCTCCCCCACTTTTGGGAAATGGAGCTTCCAACTATGGAGCTTCCAACTCTAGCCAGGGAATAGCTCCTGAGGTGGCTGGTGCCACCTGCAATGATGGGCACTGGCCTCTGCGGTGTGGAGTGCTCTACTCATGAGTCTTCACTGCAGATGGGCAGTCTCCTTCTCCTGTTCTTCCGAGGATGATGCAGGATGCTCTTCTGGTCTCCTGGGTGCCCCCCAAACAGGTGATTTAGATAGCTCTGGTGTATTACCAACTGCCCTATAGGGTGAGCTGACTCTTGGAGCACCTTACTCTTTTGCCATCTTGCCCCCTTCTAGATCTATTATTTTTGAGAGATGGTTGTTGAAGTCTCTGGTTAAAATTCTGGATTTGTCTATTTTTCCTTTCAGCTCTATCAGCTTTTGCTTTACATATTTTGTTGTCGGTTTCTTTATTGCATACATATTTATTATTGCTATGTTCTTTTGGTTGTTGACCCTTGATCATTAAGTAATGTCCTTACATAATGGTACAGATAATTTTCTTGCTCTGGAAATTTTTTTTTTTTTCCTCTGGTAATTTTCTTTGCTTTGACATTTACTTTATTGATACTAATGTAGTCAGTTGTGCTTTGTTGTGATTAATTTTTACATTATATATCTTTTTCCATCATTTTACCTTTAAATTTCTCGTGCTGTATCTGGAGTGAGTTTTTGTAGGCATGATATTGGTGGTTCATGTTTTTCAATCCACTTTGCCTATCTCTGTCATTTTGTTGGTGTATTTAGACCATTTGCATTTATTGTAATTATTGATGTTAGGGTTTAAGTTTGTTATTTTATTTTTTGCTTTATTTTTCTTTTTTATTTTTCTTTTCTCTGTTTTCTTTTTATGGCCTTGAACATTATTTAGAATTCTATTTTGATGTTTCTAGAGATTTAGATAACATTGGAATGTTTTTGGGTTTTAGTAGTTGCTCTTGGTATTATATTATTTTTCCAGAACTTTTCCCAATATAGTGGTGGTGTCAGTTTTCCAGTTTGAGTGACTTGTAGAAATTTTTTTCTCTGTTTATTCCCCTCTACTCTCCCATCTTTGTAATATAATTGTTAAATATTTTCTCTACATACATTTAGAGCCATGTCAGACAGTGTTCCAGTTTTTGCTTCAACTGTCAAAC
This sequence comes from Cabassous unicinctus, assembly GCA_029593785.1. Lineage (NCBI taxonomy): Eukaryota > Metazoa > Chordata > Mammalia > Cingulata > Chlamyphoridae > Cabassous > Cabassous unicinctus. Next base: position 13,933 of record JAQZBX010027570.1, on the reverse strand, counting down.
ATAATTTAGAAAATTCAAAAGGAGAAGTAAAATCTATTTGTATTCGTCCAAAATTTTGCCTACGTTGTTTTTTCTTCTGTCCTGATGTTCCAAGTTTCCTTCTTTTATTCTTTCCTTTCCTTTAGAATATTTCCTTTAGGCATTCTTACAGGATAGGTCTGCTGGTGACAAATTATCTTAGTTTTCCTTCCTTTTGAAAATATCTTGATCTCTGTTTCATTCCTGAAGAATATTTTTCTTGGTTATAGAATTCTGGGTTAATTTTTTTTTTTTAGCACTTGAAAAAATGTTGTGTCACTCCCCTCTGTTCCCTGTGGATTAAATAAAATCAATCATTCGCATAATATAAAATTTACCATTAGTGACATTTAACACATTCACAATTTTGTGCAATGTATTACTATATAGTACATTACCATTATATAGTTCCAAAAATTTTTCATCATTCTAAGAGGAAACCCTGTATCTGTTTAGCAGTCACCCCCATTCTCTCTTATCCCTAAAATTTGGCAACCACTAATCTGTTTTCTGTTTCTATGCATTTGCCTAATCAGAATATTTCATAAGTGGACTCATACAATATGTGACATTTTGTGCCTGGTTTCCCATTGACACCCATGTGAGAGCCATGGGCTCCTCATTATTGCAGGGTGGCAGTAGGAGTTTCAGGTCTCCACCAGACCCCCCCTGATTCCTCCCTGGCTGGAAGGCTTTGGAGTGCCTGTTCACTGATCCTTATGTGGCCTCCACTCACATCACGAAGAAGATGATGGGTTTATGCTGGATAGTTGTAAAAATCTCAACCCTCCATCAGGCCACCTCTGACACCACCACATCAAGGTGATGGAGAGGTGTTTTATTAATGCTCAATCAGGGTGGAAGTCCAAGTACCTCAGGTTGTCTCCACTGACATGCTACACCGGGTTACCACCGGTGTAGTTAGGTTTGAAGAGGGTTGTGTTCATGATTGCCCACTAGGGTAGAAAGTCCTGGTCCACCTAATTGGTATTCTCTGATACCATCCTGGTGGGCAATTTGGCTGCCTCATTACAGCCTGATGAGGGTGGAAGTCTAGGCTTTTCAATAAACTTGTTTGTATAAGTGAAGACACATCATAGTTTTTTCTGTGGTGTTTGGCAGCAATATAGTGGTGGTGTCTAACATTTTTCTTTCTAGTGAGGACGTGACTTTCCTGATCATATGGCTAGAGAGAGCAGACTTTTGTGGGGGCTTCTCTTTGTCCCCATTATTGTTTACAGGTTTCTGGCTTCTTCAGCATCAAGTTGGGGATAAGTAAGGCCAAAAACAAAAAATAAGGAAACTCGCCACCATGTCATTCTTGATGTCTCAAAGTCTTTAGCCTGTCTGCATTCGTCTCTCCATCTTTTAGAATCTTCTTATTTTTGGTTAATATATAATAACCAGAAGTTTTAATTGTGGTAGCTGGAGGAATAGGGCAAAGTATATCTCCTTTATCTTCCCCAAAGGTATGGTAATCCAGTGTGTTTTTAAGTTTTTATTTTCAGTTCTTCCTTTGCATATAACCTATACCCATGACTTCACTATAGTTGTGTTAAGTTGGCTATTTTATCCTATTTTAAGTCCCTATTCTCCCATATTAGGATTCTCTGTGTTATAGGTTATCCTTTATTGCAAGCCAATATGTAGTACATTACTATAGTTCATCTGTTGAATAGTCTTGTGTGTTATAAATTGTTTATTAGTGGTGGTGGTATTGATCATAGTGTATAAAAAATATTTAGGCCTCCATGTTTTATTTGAAAGGAAATTTCATGTATCAGGAGAAGGAGTGTAACAATGATTAGAAAACGGAATTCGTTGTTAAAAAATAATAAACCAGGGGAGTGGATGTGGCTCAAGTGATTGAGTGCCTGCTTCTTACATGGGAGGTCCTGGTTTGGTTCCTGGTGCCTCCTAAAAACAGAAACACAAATAACAAGCGAACAAATGAAAAAACCAACTCAGGGGAGTTGATGTGGCTCAGTGGTTGAGCGCTGGCTTCCCCCCACATATGAGGTCCTGGATTCAATCCTTTAAAAAAAAAAAAAAAAATCTTAGATTTTTAACTTTTGTTTTATTGAAGTTGATTATTCATACATGAATATCCATAAACAATAAGTGTATAGAAAAAGCTGTAAACTTAAAAATCAAACATACATATCATCATACAGGGCTCCCCTACATTACCCCACCATCAACACCTTGCATTGTTGTGAAACAATTGTTACAAACTATGAAAGAGCATTGCCAAAACGTTACTACAAACTGTAGCCAATATTTTATATTTGGTTTATTTTCCCCCCAACCCACCCAGTTGTTGACACCCTGAAAAATAATACACTTCCTATGCCTTAAGAATTGAAATCAAATTATAGCAAATACCAAAGTGGGAAACCATTTGGAAAGAGTAAAAGAAGAAATATTTTTAGAAGATTCCAAATTGATTCATTCTTGTGAATCTAAATATTAGCCAGAGTCTGTGAATTGTTGCTCCACCCCAGAGCTGGGTAATCTGTAAGTTGTTGGTTAGATAATAGTGTTCATTTTAGGCATACATGCCAGATTATGTGCATAGACTGTATCCTCAGGGATTTTATGGAATACCTTCAATCTGTAACTTCCTCTTCCTTTACATTTTTTTCTTTGCACTTGCTTAATATCACAGTTTTCCCTGAGGATAGACTCCTATTATACAGTACATTGAAATTCTTACCTAATCTATTTTGTGCAATTCTACATTTTAATTAATATACAACGTTATTGTTACATTAAGGAGATCTACTATGTTGTTGATAGAGTATTTCCATGCTGAAATCCAACTGCTATTTTAATATATATGAGATGTTAATGACAGTTCACTTTTTTTTTTTTTTTAGGAGGTACCAGGGATTGACCCCGTGACCTTGTACATGGGAAGCAGATGTTCAACCACTGAGCTACCTCCACTCCCCGCACAGCTCACTTTTTCTAATGGAAAATCTTTTCTCTTTTACAGGGGATCTTTCCTGCAAATTACATTCACTTGAAAAAGGCAATTGTCAGTAACAGAGGGTGAGTAGTTGACCTTTCTAAATTTACTTACAATTTTTATAGGTTGCAGAAGAACACTTTTTTCCTTTATGTTCGATAGTATAAAATATGCTATTGACATTATTTTCTGGGAAAAATATGCTTGCTTTATCATGAATAATTCTGAGGACATAATTTTTTCTTAAAATAGTGACAACTTTAATTTCTTTTTCTATATACTGGAGAAGTAACCTAGTTGTGAATTTTATAAAAACAGAATTTTGCATGCAGTAATTTTTTTTTTTTTAAATGTGCTATTTTAGAGTAGTCATTGATAGGATAGGAGTTACATATAAACCTGTCAGTTTGGTTTTCTATGTCAACATGAGGGAGACGTAAACATTTTTTTTTTGCAAGTAGGAATTGAAAAAATATTAAAGATGGATCATAAGGATAAAAGTGGACATGTAGTATGACTACAAATTTGAAAAACAAAAGCAGTCTCTGCATAGAAATGAGACAAGAAGTAAATTTCTCAAAACATTAGCATTTGTTGTTTTTGTATATTGGTAATGTAATATTTAATACAAATTTTTTCACTATCTTATTTTTATAGCAAATATGTATTATAATAAAATTGTGATTTTATAATTTTTTAATTTATCATTTTAAAATACAAATTTTAAAGTACTGTATAATTTTCAGCTAAGATAGTTTTTTTTTGTACTAGAAATATGTTTTTGACCAGAGGGTAAGGATGCAAATTAGTAACCTTCTGGTTACTTAGGGTTCAGACAGGAAATTAGAAACTGTATGAGTCATTTTAAGAGGTGGAATTTTATATAGAGAATTGTTTACACACGCATTTGAGGCGTGAGAGAGTAGAAGAAATACTCATATAACCCGGAGATGATAACTGTAGAAAGTAGCTTATGTCCTTATTGCTGAGTGTGTTAGTTTGCCAAAGGGCTGCCAATGCAAAGTACCAAAAATGAGTTGGCTTTGGGAAATTTATTTGGGGTAAAAGCTTACAATTCCAAAGCCGAGAAATGTCCAAATCAAGGCACCATCAGAGATAACTTTGTTACCAAAGTCAGCTACTGCGGTGGCAAGGCCCCAGGATGTGTATATCCATTGTGGGTGTAGTACCACACGGATGGGGAATGGTTGTGTGGGGTGTTGTTGGGGGTGTGGGCGGTGGGGAGCATGGGAATTCAAAGTCAGCTACTGATGATTCTAGCATCCTGCCATGTGGCAAAGATGGCTGCCAATCTCTGCCTTCCCCTCCATAATTATCCTGGAGCTCAGCTGTGGATAGGCATAGGGCTTGTCTCTTTCTAACCCTCTATCAGTCTCGGCTGCTCTGCTTTTTTCCTGAGTTCAACTGTGACCTATCAAGCATATGACTCGTCTCTCCCTAGATCTTAGCTCTTTGAGCCTTTTGGGGCTTTCTCCAGGAGCTCAGCTGTGGGCAAACCTGGAGTCCTTTCTCTCACATTACAGGATCAGATTTCTCTGTGTGTCTGTTTCTCTGTGTGTCCTGTTTATATCAGACTCAGCAAGAGGGTGGAGACTCAACCTGAGTCATGCCTCACTGATGTAGTCCAAACAAAAGGGTCTCACACCCAGAGGAATAGATTAGTTCAAAAACATAATCTTTTTCTTTTTGGGATTCATAAAAGGACTTCAAACTGTCATATCGGGCATATAAAAGATAAGGGTTGGGGATACTAGAACGCTGGAGCTTAGACATCTGAGGAGAGGATATCACATGGCTGCTGCTGGTATGTATGAAGAACGACAATGAGGCTGATTTTGGGAATGCCAAAAGCATCTGGAGGCTGGAATCAGTTGCTGTTGGTAGAGAACTTTTCACAGGAACAGCAAGATACACCTCTTCCTACCTCTTTTCTCCCAGTATCTTTCTGCTGCCCTGAGCTGACAAAGGAGACTATGAAACAGAGTTTACAAATGCCAGCCCCAGAATTAGTGCTTAGAAGGGTGGGTAGATTTGGAGATGGGAGTTATGAGAAAATGACTGGTATGCCTTAAAGATAAAATTTGTTTTGGGGAAGTAGTCAGAATATAACTGAGTTCATTCTGATATGTACAACTACAACATACTTATTCTTTCCCTTCTTTTCCTACAAATCAGGTAAGACCACAAGGATATAGAAAAAGAAACACTTGCACATTTTGTGAGGTGAACCTATATAGGTAATAACAACAGATATCCAACAAAAAAGTCTTTAGAAATGAAGGTATAATAAAGACTTTTTTTTTTGCCACTGACAAGTTGAGAAAATTTGTTGCCAGCAGGTCAGCACAACAGTAAATACTAGTGAGAATTACTTAGATTGATGACACATGACCCCAGATGGAAGAATTGCAAGCAGGAATCAAGTGTAATAAAAAGAGTAAATTTGTGGGAAAATATAAGTGACTATTGAGATTTTAAAGCAAGAATAATGATAATGTCAGTTTAAAAATATATGATGGGTAAAATACAAGACAACATGGTTAAAAGGGGAGATTTGAGGTTGTATATATGATACTAGAATATAAAGTTTTTAAAAAAAATCCATGGCCCTGCGTAACATAAACATTGAACCCTATATTAAACCATGGGCTAATAGTACAATTATAAAAATGTGCTTTCATCAGTTGTAACAAATGTTCCACACCAATGCAAGATGTTATTATAGGATGGTATATGGGAATCCTGTATCTTATGCATTTCTCTACAATTTCTCCACAATTTCTCTAATAATAATTTTAAAAAGACAAGAATTTAACACATACACAAAAAAGGGAAAACGCATGACATCAATAGCACAAACAGTGGGGGGAAGCGTAAATGAAATTATACTCTTCAAAGTTTCTAGTATTGTTTGGGAAGTGGTCAAAGTTCTAATTTAAGGTAGACCATAATAAATCAGAGATGGAAAGTGTGATCTCTGAGGTACCCATTAAAAATGAAAAGAATATGTAACTAAAAACTTAATAGAGAATATAAAAGAAATTGTTATGGCTTGAATTGTTTTTCCCCAAAAAAGATATGTTCAAGTCGTAACCCCGAGTCTTATGAATATGATCCTGTTCAGACATAGGCTCTTTGAAGACATTATTAAGATGAGGCCAAACCAGATAAGGGTAGACGCTAATTGAATATGGTAGTGTCCTTATAAAGAGAGGAAATTTGGACACAATCAGTAGGAGACAGAAGATAGCCATATAATAGAGCAGAGATTGAATTATGTCATGGATTGCTGGTAAGCCACCGCTAGAACCCTACAGACTTCAGAGGAAGTCTTGATTTCAGACTTCCAGCCTACAAATCTGTGAGACAATAAATTGCTGTTGTTTAAGCCATTCAATTTGTGGTACTTTGTTAATGGTAGCCTCAGTAAACTAATACAGAAATAATAAAACATACTTGATTAATCTAAAGGAAGACAAGAAAGAACAATAAAGATACACACAACCTATGGAACAAAAAGAAGACAAGTAGCAAATTGATAGAGCTAAATTCAATTATATGAATAATTTCATTAAATATAAATGAACTACGCAATCCAATTAAAAGATTATTATCTTGAATTAAAAAGAAACACCTAACTATAGTCTGTTTACTAGAGGCTCATTTTGAATATAGATAGGTTGAAGCAAAAAGATAGAAAGACATACTGTACAAAGACTGACTAAAAGAAAGCTGATGTGGCTAAACTAATATCAGGTAAAGTAGATTTTAAAGCCAGAGTTATTACTGGCTATAAAGAGGGACAATTTATAAAGATAAAGGATAGAGTTTAACGGAAAGGCATATAATCCTAAATTTGTATGTATCTAATCAGAGTCTAAAATATATAAAGCGGGTTGACAGAAGTAAAAGAAAAAAAAATTGCAAATCCACAATCAGTTTTGAAGATTTTTATATTCATTTTTCAGTAATTGAGACAACAAATAGATATTATGAAAGCATAAAACAGATTTGAACATTATTAACTATCGTAATCTAATTGACATTTTTACATGATTATCCCTGACAGCTATAGCATATACATTCTTCTCAAATGTGCATGTGACATTTACCAAAATGGGCAGTAAAATGTTTCAACAAAATTCAAAGGATTGAATTCATATAGATGATGTTCTTGGTCCACAGTGGAAAATCCCCCAGTGTTTGGAGATTGAGATTAAATAACCCATAGATCAATGAAGAATTTGCAGTGGAAATTAGAATGTATTTAAAACTGAATGATTATGTCTATATGACTGTTGAAGTTGTTCTTAAATGATAATTGATAGCTTTAAAAACACATATTAGAAAAGAATAAGCTTCCAATTTAAGAAGCTACAAAGAGAACAAATGAAACTTCAAGATGATGGAAGGAAGGAAATTATAAAGTTAAGAGCAGAAATCAAAATAAAAAAACACGGGGAGCAGATGTGGCTCAAGCAGTTGGGTGCCCGCCTTCCAGATGGGAGGTCCCGGGTTCGGTTCCTGGTGCCTCTTATAAAAGAAAGACGCCGCAACCAGCAAAGATGCTGCAACCAGCAGATGACGCAACTGTCAGGGAGAGGAAGTGGCTCAAGTGGTTGGGCACTCACTTCTCACATGGGAGGTACCTGGTTCGGTTCCTGGTGCCTCCTAAAGAAGACGAGCAGAGAACGAACAGACAGATGAGGGAGCCATCTTGGGGGGTGGGGGCAAGAAAAAATTTCTTAAAATAAAAAATTGCTAAAAAAAAAATAAAAAACCCATGTGCAAAAGAGAATCTCAAAACTAAGAGTTGTGGTTTTTTTGTTTTGTTTTTGGTGGGATTAGGAATGAACATGAATGTTCATGGGGGAAAAAGTAAATAAAAGTACCATTATCAGGAATGAAAAAGCATATCAGTACAAATTCTTCAAACACAAGTAAAAAAGAGCATAATATGAACAAGCTGAAGCTAATACAAATTAGAATCTACATGAAATGGACATATTTCTTGAAAAACACAACTTGTCCAAACTGGTGCAAGAAGAAAGCAATAGTCTTTGTTAAATAAAATTATAGAATAAATTTACTCCATAATTTAAAACTTTCTTACAAAGAAAATTCCAGGCCCAGATGGCATCATAGGTAAATTCTTCCAAATACATAAGGGCGAAATAATACCTGTTCATGCACAAAGTCTTTAAGAATATAGAAAACAGGAGTTCTTCCTGATTAATTTATTTTTTAATTAAAGTTTTTTTTATTAGAGAAGTTGTGAGCTTTCAGAAGTCATGTATAATGTCCAGAATTCCCAGGCATCACCACTCCACCAATACCTTACATTGTTGTGGGACATTTGTTACAGATTTTGAAGAACACCATCAAAATATAACTGTTAACTATGGTTCATACTTACATTTGGTATATTTTTTCCATGAACCTTTGTGATGGTTAGGCTCATGTGTCAACTCGGCCAGGTAATTGTGCCCATTTGTTTGGTCAAGCAAGCAAATTGTAATAATTTGCTTGCTAATTGTAATACAAGGACATTTATGGACTTTAGTCATCAGTGAGTTTACTGCATAGATGGCTGATTACATCTACGATCAACCAGGGAGATTGCCGCCAGCAATGAGTGACGTTTTATCCAATCAGCTGAATGCCTTAAAAGGGGAAGTGATTTCAACATTGAGAAAGAATTTCCCGGCTTGTCTTTGGACAACCAGCGTCTCCCGGAAACTCATCAAGGACATTCATTGGACTTTCATTGGAGCTCCTGGTTTGCAGCTTGCCTGCGGAATCTGGATTTGTGCATCCCCACGGTCACATGAGAGAATTTTTAAAAATCTCATACTATGTACAGATATCTCCTGTTGATTCTGTTTCCCTAGAGAACTCTGACTAATACAACCTCCTATTATTAACGCTGTGTATTAGTACTGTACATTTGTTATAGTTCATGAGAGAACACTCTCATATTTGTACTGTTAACTACAGTCTACCATCCACCACATGGTTCACTGTGTTATACAATCCTGTGCCTTGTACCATCCATCCATAGTGTACACTCAGTGACTCTCAGGAGTTGTGCAGTTATTGCCTCAGTAAAATATTGAATGTTTTCCTTAGTCCAAAAGAAAAAATTCTCATGCTCCCTACTATTTACCCTTAGCATTGATATAATACCTTCTTTGATATTGATGCATGAATATTACAATATTGTTGCCAAATAAGTTGCATTAATTGTATTTTTCCATTGCATCACCATATTCTTACCACCTTGTAATAGTGACATATATTTGTTCTAGTTTATAGAAGAACATTCTTGATTTGTACTATTAATCACAATCCTCATCCAGCACCAGGTTCACCATTTTATTCAGTCCCTAGATTATTCTCTAGCATTCTTTCAGTTGACATTTACATCCCTAGATTACCTCTTTCAGCCACAATCCCATTTATAAACCAGCCGTGTTAGTTATACTCACTATAATGTGTTACCATCAACTCTATCCATTTCCACACTTTTATAGTCAAGCTAATTGAAAATTCTGTATACATTAAGCATCACTATCCCTTTTCAGTCCTCATCCTATCTTCTAGTAACCCATAGTCTAGTTTTAACTCCATGTGTTTATTCTTTGTATTAAGTTCATATTAATGAGGCCATACAATATTTGTCCTTTTGTATCTGGCTTATTACACCCAGCATAATGTCCTCAAGGTTCATCCATGTTGTCATTTGTGTCCCAATTTCATTTCTTCTTACAGCATCATAGTATTCCATCATATGTATATACCACATTTTGTTTATCCATTTTTCAGTTGATGGACACTGGGGTTGTTTCCATCTTTTGGCAATTGTGACTAACACCACTATGAACATTGGTGTGCAGATGTCAGTCTGTGTCACAGTTTTCAGTTCTTTTGTATATATTCCTAGTAGAGGAATTGCTGGATCATTTGGCAGTTCTGTATTTAGCTTTCTGAGGAACTGCCAAACTGTCTTCCATAGAGCTGTACCATTTTACATTCCCACCAACAGCAAAGGAGTGTTCCTGTTGTCTTCACATTCTTTCCAGCACTTATTGTTTTCTGTTTTTTTAATAGTGGCCATTCTGTGTGGTGTGGGATGATATCTCCTTGTCATTTTGATTTGTATTTCCCTAATAGCTAGTTACTGAACATTTTTTTCATGTGCTTTTTGGCTATTTGTATTTCCTCTTGGAGAAATGTCTGCTTAAGTCTTTTTTCCCATTTTTAAATTGGATTGCTATCTCTTTTATTGTTGAGTTGTATGATCTTTTCATATAAAATGGAAATAAAGCCCTTATCGGATATGTGATTTCCAAATATTTTCTCCCATTGAGTGGGCTGCCTTTTCACCTTCTTGATGAAGTCCTTTGGTTGATAAAAGTGTGTAAGTTTGAAGAGGTCCCATTTATCCATGCTTACACCATGCTTTTGGTGTAAGGTTTAAGAATGCATCGCCTACCACCAGGTCTTGAGGATGTTTTCCTAAATTCTCTTCTAGGAGCTTTATGGTTCTAGCTTTTATATTTAGGTCTTTGATCCATTTTGAGTTAATTTTTGTATAGTGTGTGAGATAAGGATCCTCTTTCTTTCTTTCGGCTATGGATATCGAGTTCTCCCAGTACCATTTGTTGAATAGACTGTTCTTACCCAGTTGGATGGGCTTTACAGCCTTGTCAAAAATCACTTGACTGTAGATGTGAGGGTCTATTTCCAAATCATCAGTTCTGTTCCATTGGTCTATGTGTCTATCTTTATGCCATTACCATGCTGTTTTTACCACTGTAACTAGGTAATATGATTTAAATTCCAGAGGTTAGAGTCCTCCAACTTTGCCTTTCCTTTTCAAGATGTTCCTCACTGTTTGGGGGATCCTTACCCTTCCAAACAAATTTGATATTTGTGTTTTGCATTAAAAAAAATGCTGGTGTAATTTATATCAGGATTATATTGAATCTCTATATCAATTTGGATAGAATTGACATCTTAATGATATTTAGTCTCCTGATCCATGAGCATGGAATGTTCTTCCAATTATTTAGGTCATTTTGATTTCCTTTAGCAATGCATTGTTGTTTTCTGAATACAAATGCTTTATGTCCTTGGTTACGTTTATTCCTAAACATTTGATTCTTTTAGTTGCTGTTGTAAATGAAATTTTTTTTCTGACTTCCTCCTCAGATTGCGCATTATTAGTGTATAGAAGCACTACTGATTTTTGGGTATTAATCTTGTATCCTGCCACTCTGCTGAAATTGTTTATTAGCTCTAGCAGCTTTGTTGTAGATTTTTTGGGACTATCTAGGTATAGGATCATATCATCTGCAAATAGCAGAAATTTTACTTCTTCCTTTCTGATTTGGATGCCTTTTATATATTTTTCTTGCCTGATTGCTCTCGCAATCAGTGCTCTAGCAATATATATATATATATATATTTTTTTTTTATTATTTTTTTAAAGATTTATTTATCTATGCCCCCCTTGCTGCTTGTGTTTGCTGTGTCCATTTGCTGTGTGTTTTTTCTGTGTCTGCTTATCTCCCCCTTGCTATGAGGTCCTGCTGCATCAGCCCACCGCGCTGCGCGGGCCAGCCTGCCCCGACAAGGAGGCCCCGGGAAGCGAACCCGGGGCCTCCCACATGGCAAACGGGAGCTCCATCGATTGAGCCACACCCATTTCCCTCTAGCAATATATTGAACAACAGTGGTGACAGTGGGCATCCTTGTCTTGTCCCCAGTCTCAACAGGAAAGCTTTCAGTCTTTCATCATTGAGAACAGTGTTAGCTGTGGGCTTTTCATTTGTGGCCTTTATCATGTTGAGAAAGTTTCCTTCAATTCCTGTCTTTTGGAGCAGGGGTTCTTAACCAGAGGTCTGTGAGCTTGAATTGGAAAAAAAAAAACAAAAAAAAACATCATTCTTGTGGGGACGTGTTGGTGCAGTTGTGAATTATTTATTAAATAATACACAGTATAGTGTGTTCTTATAAAGGGATCTATGGTTTTCACCTGACTGGCAAAGGGGTCCGTGGAACGAAAAAGGTTAATAACTCCTGTTTTGGAGTGTTCTTATCAAGAAAGGATTCTAGATTTTCTCAAATGACTTTTCTGTGTCAATCAAAATGACTGTGTAGTTTTTCCCCCGTGAATTGTTAATATGGTGTATTACATTAATTTTCTTGTGTTGAACCACCCTTGCATACCTGGGATAAAAAAAACCCACTTGTTCGTGGTTCTTTTAGTGTGCTGTTGGACTTGATTTGCAAGTATTTTGAGGATTTTTACATCTATATGTATTAGATATATTGGTATGTAATTTTCTTGTAGTATCTTTATCTGACTTAGGTATTAAGGTGATGTTGGCTTCACAGAATGAGTTAGGTAGTATTCCCATTTGTTCAGTTGTTTTTTTTTTTTGAAGAGTTTGAGCAAAATTTGTATTAGACCTTTTTGAATGATTGGTAGAATTCACCTGTGAAGCTGTCTGGTTCTGAGGTTTTCTTTGTTGGGAGGTTTATTATGACTGATGCATTCTCTTTATTTGTAATTAATCTGTTGAGATCTTATATTTCTTCTCGAGTCAGTGTAGGTGTTTTTGGAATTTTTCAATTTCATCTACATTTTCTAATTTGTTTAGCATACAGTTTTTCATAATATCCTCATGTATTAACCAAAGGGGTGCTGATGCAAAGTACCAGAAATCTGTTGGCTTTTATAAAGGGTATTTATTTGGGTAAAAGCTTACAGTTACAAGGCCCTAAAGAGTCCAACTCAAGATACCATAAGAGGTGCTTTCTCACCACATCAGCTGCCATGTGTTGAAGCAAGATGGCGGGCATCTTTGCCTGATCTCTCCTTCCTTCTTCCTCTTAAGGCTCCGTGGTCCCAGCTTCTTCTGATCTCATCTGTAGGCTGGTATAGGGCTTGTTTCCTTCCTTTGGCCTGCTCAGCTGCTCTAGTCTCTTCAGCTTCAAACTATCAGGCAAATGGCTCATCTCTCTTCCTAGGGTTTTAGCTTTTTGAGCCTTCTCCTTTCTGTCACATGGCAGGAACAAAATGACCAATTTCTCTCCTCTTCTGCATCTTCTTCTGTGAGTGTCTATTGATATCAGCCCACCAAGGGGGCAGGGACTCAACCCTGAGTCATGCCCTACTGACATGGTTGAATCAAAGCCCTAATCTAACAGGTAATATAGGGAGGCAGATGTGGCTCAAGCGATTGGGCTCCCTTCTACTGTATAGGAGGTCCCGGGTTTGTTTCCCAGAGCCTCCTGGTGAAGGCAAGCTGGCCCAAGTGGTGAGCTGGTTCAACAACAAAAAAGAGACAAGTAGGAGAGACAGTGGGAGATACAGCGGGCCAGGGAGCTGAGGTGGCTCGAGCGATTGGGTGCCGCTCTACCACATCAGAGGTCCTGGGATTCATTCCCGGTGCCTCCTAAAGAGAAGGCAAGAAGAGAAGACAGGCAGATGCAGGGAGTGTGCAGCAAATGGGTATAGAGGGCAGACAGCGAGCACAAAACACCGGCAGGGGAGGGGAGGGAGATAAACATATAATAAAATCTTTAAAAAAACAAACAAAAAAACCCAGGTAATTCAATCAAGATATGTCAGCTGAATCTAATTCATTCAAAGGGTATCATACCCAGAGGAACAGACCAGTTTAAAAACATAATCTTTCTCTTTTTTTGGGATTCACTAAAATAATCTCAAACTGCCACACCTCTTATAATCCTTTTTATTTCTGTGGGGTCAGTAGTAATGTCCCTTCTCTCATTTCTGGTTTTATTTGCATCTTCTCATTTTTTCTTTCAGTCTAGCTGTCAATTTTATTGAGCTTCTCAAAGAACCATCCTTTGGGTTTAATTCTTTGTATTGTTCTTTTTTTTTTTAAA
>JAQZBX010027569.1:0-28309 GCA_029593785.1 Cabassous unicinctus | reverse complement strand
TTACCATGGTAAAGCCTGTCCATCCCAGTCTCTACCCCTCTCCCAACATGACCAATGCTACAATCACTGCAATCTGCCCTTGTATATAAAGAAATAACATTCTTTCATATTTTGGAAAGTTTGGTTTTTCTTACCTTGAGTGTTGAATATCCTTCCATACCTTACTTTTTTTCCTTTATGTTACTTTATTTATTTATTTATTTGTTTGTTTATTCATTCATTTATTCATTTTTCATTAATGTGGTACATTCATTGCAAGTGATGACCACATTTTGGAGAATTGCCACTAAGCATGGATTATAGTTTACATTGTAAGTTTACACTCTCTCCCACACCATTCTGTAGGTATGGCAAGATATATAATGGACTGTATCTGTCATTGCAATGTCAGTCAGGACAATTCCAAAGTTCTTAAAATGCCCCTATATTACACCTATTTTCCCTCTCCCTGACCTCAGAACCTCCAGTGGCCACTGCTTCCACATCAATGATGTAAGTTCTTCCATTGCTAGAATCACAATAAGTCTATAGTAGAATACCAGTTAGTCCACTCTAGTCCATGGTTCATTATCTAATCCTGAGGATTCTGGGATGGTGATGCTCACTCCACCTCTAATTGAGATGAGACATCAGTCCCATATGGCCGATAGATGGGACTCTCTTGCTTGCAGTTGTAGACCCTCTCGTTTCCTTGGTATGGTGGTTGACCATCCTCACCTCCTTGTTAGTTGTCCTGGGTGAGTCAAATAAACTGGAAAGTAGGTGCTGCAACTCCGTTGAGGCTCAGGGCCCAGCTGGAACATGGACAACCCAAAGTTTTAAGTCTCTTGGACATACACCTACCAATTCCAGCACCAACTATATGTTCAGATAGAAGGGACAGAAGAGCCATGTGTAAGGAAACCACAACTGAGTCCAATTTTGTCACACTGGGGAGCACAAATGCCAAAATAGGGCCCACTGGCAGGGTACCAAACTCATGAGTAATCTGCCCTGACCACAACGCCTGACCAGAGCCCTCAGGAGTACCATTGTTTGGGGTAGTGTCTAATTTGGCAGTCAATGAGATCCTGCTGAGATGTCCACAAGAGTAACCTCTGGAATGGAATGACCTCCCGACTCACTTTGAATTCTCTTAGTCATATAAATGCATTTGTCTTTACCTTTTCCCCCTTTTGGTCAAGATCTTTTTTCAGTTGCATTGTTAATTGGTGCTTGGTAGTAATACCTCGGTACCAGGAAAGCTTATCCTTGGGAGTCATGTCCCATGCTGGGGGGAATTCACTGCATTTATGTGTTGAGTTTGGCTTAGAGAGGCCACATTTGAGCAACAAGGGGGCTCTCAGAAGGTAATGCTTAGGCACCCTATAATACTATGCTAAGTTTCAATTTTAAGAGTAAAGGTTCATAACTACAGTCATCAATATCAAGGGCCCATCAATGGACCATCCTCCTTCACTAGCAATTGTCTCAGTACTTGGAGGATTCTTGCTGTTCCACTAGAGAATGTGTCAGAGCTCCCCAGGATGGGAATTCAATATTCTTTCACTTATGTGTGAATCTCCACCCACCATGACAATGCCCCATGAACATTTGAACACAATTATATGCCTTATATATATGCCCAGGTGAGCCTCCTTCTATGTATCCCCCATCACTGATACCCCACACAAATGGTCCTCCCCAGCCACAGTTGTAACCCTTCTGTGTTCCAAAACTTCTTCAAAAATGAAGCCAATAAAATAGCCAAATACAATTAATAAGACAATGAAGTAATGATAGTTTTAAAAATAGGAACTAAAATTCAAAAAAAAAAAAAAGAAAATGAAAAAATTTGGGATAATAAAAAGTATTAAATTTTTTTTTTTACATTTTGCCTTTCATCACTGTAAGATCTGTTGTAGTGTATGTACAGTGACATATTCTTCCATTTATTTCATTTTGTCCTCAAAGAAGCTTTAGGTCACAGCAAAGTCATGCCATACCTGAGTTTTTACATGAACTTTTTCTCATCCCTTAAGGCTCAGGGTAAACAGCACTTCTTTATGAAGCACTGCTTTACTGTTCTGGTGAATTAGTCATGCCTACCATGAACCCCAGGACATTTCTATTTATTATTATTATTATTTCTTCTTAAGAGTAGCTTTTATTCCTTAATCTTCTCTGCATCTCCACTGTGCTATAGGTCTATTGACACAAGGTAAAAACCACACACAAAAAAGTTTGTTGAGTGCATTTGAATTGAATCAGGTTGAATTGAATTGAATTGAGGTTTATTGAATTGCCTGAGGAATTGATTTGTTTGGTTTTTAACAAGTGAATCCAGATTTAATTAGAACAATTAATTTAAATTCAAATACCTTTAATGATAGGACTATAATATTGACTTTACTTTTAAATTTACGGTAATAACTAATCTTCTGAAGTTATTATAGTAGAAATATGTATCATTTTCCCTGCAACATCAGTTTAAAATGATATGAGCAGAAGATTCATTGAAATTTAGAGGCTAAAGTCATTCTGGAAGGTTTTATTTTGTTCTGTTTTACTGCTTTATACGCCGTAGTATGCGTTACTGAAAGTTGTTCAGAAATAGAGTTTGTGTCTAAAACAAGAGAACACTGTTTATCAATGACCATTTCTGGACACCCCAATCGTGAAGACTCATCACATAAAGGACAAGCCTTTTGAAGAAAGCCCATTGGGAGCTACGGGATGGTGTCTATTTTGAGTTCCTAACATCTCCACATCACCCTTACAAAATGTAGAAATGCCCCGTCTTCTTCAAGTCTCTACTTTGACTCGCAGAATGTTCCTAAGCTCCCTTCTCCAAAAGGCAAATGCATGTTCCTCCTCTGAGCTCAGGGTCATGAAACCTCCTCTATCAAGTCTTCGTCTGTTTAAGGCAGAAGTTATTCCTCACTCTGTTCTCCATAGTTCGAGCAAAAACCTCATTACTCGAGTTATATATCTATTTGTCTCTTCCATTATAATAGAAACTTTCTCCAGAAAGTGTTTAAGGGTTATTCCTCATGGTGTGCTCATGTCCTTCCACAGTACCTGCAATAGCTTTACAGATATGTCAGGTGAAAAAGACTGGTGGATGATTAATGATCCGTTCTGCTGAATTGACTTAGCTATGAAGCAGAGGTGCTTTTGTCTGAACTTCTAGGACATTGGCAGAAGCAAGCAGTAAGCAAGAGGAGAGCCCCTAACCGAGCAGATGGCAGAAGGATTCATGTTCTACCTCTCAGGGGTCATAGAGCTGAGCAAGACTTACAGAAATGGACTGATCCTGAGACCGGAGGGCTATGGATTGTGAGGGAATGGATTCAAGCGCCTCTGGGGCTATACTTTGTTTTCCTGCCTGAGACAGGCACTGGTTACTGGCTCAGTCAGTTTTCCAAGTTATTCTGTGGAATGCCTGCATTGAAGCCTGAAGGCGAGTGTTGCAGATTTCCAGAATCAACCAGGAAGAAAGAAAAGCTTTCCAAGGAAATGTGAGGGAACCAAAAGCAGTTTCAAGGGGATGCTGAGGGAAAGAGGAAGAGCCAATGGGAACCAGGAAGTAGGGCGAGATCATTTCCAGTGTCAGTCATCTGGAAAGATTCGTGTATAGGCAACAGCAGAGGGCTCCTGTTGGAACTCATATTTTTACACTCTGGGATGTCTTGACATGCTTGAAACTACTCTAAGGTGACAGACAAAATGGCAGAGGGTAATTCTTGCATAGAATACATGCTGAAGATGAGTGAATATATTTTCTAAACTCTAAACACAATGATCTCATTAAATGGCACTTTCTGCATCTATTTACCTTTCGTTTGCCTCCAGTCTTCTGCAACTCTTGTCTAACGTTCTAAGTCTGGCTGTGCCGTGCCATAGTGGATTAAAGGAATTGCCGGAATGGGAAAGGGCAGTTTGGGGAGGCTACTTTAAGTATGAAGAGATGTCGACCGCATAAATGGAAGAAGCTTACGACTCAGTCCCTATATTGATTTTTCCATTTGTCACAATTTTATTAAAGAAAAGAAGAGTTTTCCTTAAAAGTGATTTGAATCAAGCCTGGGTCTTCCTTCCTCCCTCCCTCCCTCCCTTCCTTCCTCCTTCCCTTCCCTCCCCTCTCTCTCTCTCTCTTTCTTTCTTTCTCTTTCTCTCTTTTTTTAAAGTGTTTCCTTGGAGTAATGGCTCTTAAGTTTTTGAAATGGTTCTTAAATTTTTGAAATATTTTGTGAAGCTGATTAAAATTATGGACCCCCATAAAATGATTATACTCATAAACACAAATTCTCACACACAATTCCACGATAGTCATTAATCTAGAAACCTATATATGAATAACAGGTAAGAACCCTGCCAGGGAAAGATGTGACTATTGCCAAACAATATTTCCCATATCTGTCAAGAAAAAAATATATGGTTATTGATCCCAAGCATAAAAGGCGCATTTTGTGATCCAGGGCCTTTATGTTGGTGCGACAGTATCTTGTGCGAGATTGTGTATCACTGGCTTAACTTAGGCTGCCTCCCAAAAAGAGTGCCTGAAAGAGGCGAGGAAGGTGATACTAAAAGCTCCAACTGCAGCATATTGAAACAGTAACAGGTGGCAGAAGATGGGTAGAAGTGGGATCAAATTGTGTAAAACTTGTAACATGTGTGTAAAATTAAAGCAAACTCACATGTCATACAAAGGAAATAAGAGGGTAGACTGGGATGGTTGAGGGAGATTTTGTTACCTAGCTTTAAGCTAAATTTTTAAAAAATTAAAAATTTCTAAAAATATATTTTACACGTCTGGTACAGTAATGCATTGGAAAGAGCAAAGCTGATAAAGATTGCTGTTGAGGAAATTGAAATACAGTGGGACGTGCGTTTATTCCAGGGGGATTCTTAGAATGTGGGCTACAAAGCTAGATTTTGAAAAATTCTGGGGTAGCGGGTAAAGATTTACAAGGAAAAACGTAGGCGCCGTGGCTGGGGGCCTTCAAGAACTCTCCGTACTCGCTGCCTGAAGAGGATTCCGCAGCAGCTGTAGGCTGCTTGCTGTCTTGTGTACAGAGAAGCATAAAATAAGTGTTTAGCCACACATACCCTCGTGACTCACTGAGCCTGGCCCGGGCTCAGTCCAGCCACTCTTCCTGCTTGATGGGAACATTTGAAGATTTCTGCTGTGTCACTAGAGCAAGTTCTCTTCTCCTCTCAAGACTGGGCAGCGGCACTGAGAGACACCAGAGCTGGCTGCAGTAGGTGGGGTCAAAGGGCTTTTAAAATCAAGACAAGTAGGCAATTGTAGACATGCCAGCACACTGGCCTTTAGGAAAATGATTGGTTTTCCCTGAGTAAATTAAAGCCTCTTTTGGTCACTATACAAACATGCACAGATTTTGGTCACAATTTAATGGGCAGCATATGGAGTCACGTTATGCAGAATCTCTCCCAGCTGCAGGTTTTTTGCAATCATTACCACACTATCGCAGCCAAATTGTCAGACTCACTCATGCTGGTGAGAAGGTATCACGGCTTCCAAAGCAAAATGCCAGCTGGAGGAGAAGTGAGAATTCATGCCAGAAGGTACAGGAATTGGGCAGTCGATATCCCAGAAACAGGACTGTATCCAAACAATCGGTGGTAGGGAGTGGGCTAAAGTCTAGAGAGGAGCAATGCATACAGAAGGGGCAAGGGGTTAGCGAGAAAGCGGAATCAGAGCCAGATTCCCAGCTGGGATCAGCCTTGGGTATAATTTAAATAGAAGTCTTTAAAGGCACTCACCAAGTTTTCCCCACTGTATAATCCATCCTCATTCTCTGCCCATCACCCATTCCCTTTACTACAGCTTCTTTCCATTCAACAGTCTCACTGCCCAACTTCATCATTCTGCATGTGTTAATAATTTTCCACGCGAGAAATTACCCTTCCTTACTTTTCTAGAACTGGCAAAATTCCCACAACGTATTATGGTCCAATTCGAATATTAGTTCCTCAGTTAAGATTCTTCTGCCTTAGTTAAAATGCATAATGTTTTCTTGTGTTCACAAGAGTTTTTGCAATGTTCCTATTGTGCTTTTTGTTTTGTTTTTTCATTTTCCTGTTATGCTTTTTATTGCATGGTATTGCATATTACTGGAACATGGGTTGGAAGCTTGTGTGTGTGTGTTTATCTGTCTGCCTTGTCTCCCCTTGAAGTTTGTCAACTGTCCAAGGATAATTCCTGTGCCTTATTTATCTCTGTTTCCCAGAACATTCCCATAGTGCATTTCACATAATAAATGTTCAACACATGCTTATTCAGTAAAGAAATGAGTAACTGAATCAATCAGACATTTTAAGTTCTAGCCACAAAATTTCAAAAGAACTTTCTTCACATCCAAACAAACATGGAAATGACAAGCCACTCTTCAGTCCCCTAGCTTAATGAGGCTCAATAACTTCCAAAGACGCATTTTTAAGCAACTCTTTTGAGGCACCTCTAGTTACCTGAACCACCTGTGACTCTAGCGCACCTCGGGTACTGCCCCAATCTCAGATGTCCAGCAAATACTCTCTGTGAATGTGATGATACTGGGCATCACAAAACAAAATTTTAACTAAGTAAAATTCTACATACATAAGACCGTATGTAGAAATAACAGAATATTGGAGCTGAAAGTAAGTTGGAAAAAGAATTGAGCATAAAGTTCTAAATGAATTAGCATTGAAAGTGCTTCTATGGGAAAATTAACTAAATAGAAAATTCACTAGCACATAATAAAAATAAATAAGTGGGGAAGAGGAAAATGAAAGATATACAAAGCAGGAATATCAACAAATAAATACCCATCCAAGGAGAGGAATTATATATGTTTATACATCTATGTCTAATCTGTACATGTATATAAACTTACCATGTACAGACATATGAAATAAAATTTGAAAGTCTAAATTTAAACATTCAAATATCAAAATTCTGGGAGATTTAATTTAATAATTACTTGATTTTTTAAATGAAATTTATTGGTGGTAGAAAGTCTAAAAAATCCAATTTCCATAGAAGAAATAGTAAACATTTTTAATGAGCTGCCCCCAATGTTCTTAAACGACAGAGAATCCTAAAACTATAAAAATTGTTCAAGATCGTAGGAGAAAAGCAAAAGCCTTTTCAATCATTGGCTGAAGCAAACATAATATTGACACAAACACCTTCTAAGCATTATTCAAAAAATAAAGCTCAGACAAATCTTTAAAAATAATTTATATATAAATATCTTGAATAAAATATTACCAAATAAAATCCTGCAACACATTATAGATATATGACATTATAGCCGGGTGGAATTTATTCCAGAAATGCAGCCCAATTAAATTGGGCAAAAGACCTGAACACAGTTCCCAGAAGAAGCTCCCAGGACCCCCAGAGGTGGGAGCCAGGGTCCTCGCAGCTCTCTTCTGAGCGTCTGCCCAGCCCGGCCTCGTGCAAGGCGCTCTGCCTTCCCGCATCCACGTGGCAGCCTCCCAAAGCCTTTATCCCTGCAGGGTCTTTCCTCCTCGGTGGTGACGTGGTCGGGTCTGTCTGCTGCTTGCTCCATCCTGCTTAAATGCTTTCAACAGAGGCCTCCTGGAAAGCCCCTCCAGCCAGAGGGAGCTAAACACCGTCAGCCCCCACGCAGGTCTCCAGGAAACCTCCAGACAGGTGAAATGCACAACCACAGTCGTTTGAGAACAGACTTCCTATCACTCCCCTGGCACCAGCAAGCCATGCCAGGAACGTGGGCCGCTGTCCCCAGGGCTTCCTCCGAGTGCAGCAAAGGGGCATGGTAAGTGGATGAGCGAACTGCCACGAGGCTTTCTTAGTGAAATTCAGCAGCCCGTTTCTCCATTCAGCACTCCCCTGGTTGCCGTAAGTTCTTGATTAGATTCCAGGGTTCCGGGAAAAAAAAATGATGCTGTCAGTTTTGGCCAGCTTGCTTTTGATCCAGAGCAAAACCGGGTTCTTTCCTCCAGATGCACATTAAAAACCAATTCCTGATACACTCAGGCTTCAAAGAGAGAGAGTTTGATTTTTTTGCTCAAGCAAAGGAGAACTGTCGCTTTACAGCCCCCAAAAATGCCTCCCCGGAACTGCAGTAATCCTGATAATTTATAATATCCAGGCATAGCAGTTTATGCTAATGAATAATTTGTGTGGGGCTGGCTCAGGTTCTTTCATTAATAAACATCAAGGGGCTGATCATGATGGGGGTGGGTACAGAAAGGGGGTGAGTCACAAGGTTATTACCATCACAAAACAATCATTATCTGAGATTAAGTCACCTGAGGAAGTGTTGGGAAACAGGAGTCAGCCACTGGTTCTTCTCATGGATTTCAAACAGAGGAGAGTGTTTGAATTTCAATAGACGCGTTACAAGGGTAAGGTCCTTGTGGAATAATCTTCATAATAGCAGATAGAAATGACCATATGCAAAGGTGAGATCTGTCTGGAATAACAGCACAAGTGAAGCCGGCTAGTAAAATAGGGAATCAATAGATGGATCCGGAACCTGGCAAAAAGTCCACGTGGATATCAATACCCAAAAGATGGCTGCTGGAAGACCCTCGTGAGATTTCTGCCACCCAGAATGAGATTCCCAGAGATGCCCAGGAGAAGCTCTGGATATTCTCCAGGGATATTATAATTGGGCCACCTCAGGAGATTGATGGGTGGGATAATCAATCAAAATAGCAAACACCTGGGACTCCTCCCACGCCATTAGCAAAGGGGTGGAATAATTAATGGTTTAAAAGCAGGCGCAAAGGTCAAATCTCTCCTGCTCTCCTCCTGCTCCCTGCTCTTGTCCCTCTTGGCCTCTGGGCACTGCTCTCACTGTGTTCCCCCTGCAAGGAACAACATGCAAGTAAAACCTGGGCATTTATAATCTACAATGGGAAATTGTAGTCTATACATCAGCTCTCTTTACCACTCTTCAGCCCCTTACCATCTACCGGGGACCCGTGATCTGTAATTTTCTCTAATTTCTCTTCTTTCCCCACCTTAATAAATTACTGGCTTACCTAACCCGACATGCTCTGAAATTCATTTCTGCAGCATAAGTCCAGAACCTAGACCAAATCCGGTAACACAAGGACAGGCTTTTAGTTGCAAATGACCATATGCAAAGGGTGAGATCAGTCCAGCTAGTTTCAGCAATTTCAGATAGCAAACTTTGGCTATTTTATAATATACTGGAAGTAAAATGGCAACTATGTAATTATTTCGTAATCATAATTATTTGTTAATTCTTAAGTCTTGGTTACACTTCAGTGGGAGGTAATGAATATTGAGCTCCCTACCCCTCCATTTCTGTGATGTCACTCTCCCAGGTATATATCCATCTTAAAGCATCACATAGCTGTGCTGTGCCTTTTCTTGAAGTGTGATCATCTTTGTCCTTTTCCTAGAGTAAAATATACATTTATGTTTATGGACATGTTGGGATTTATTTCTGACTCTTTATTTTGGGCTATATTTTTCTCCCAATTTTAATATAGTTTCTTTTTCTTTTTTAACCTCTTTTAGATTGTTTCAACAATTTTTATAATTTCTATTTGTTTTTCTTCCACTTTGGAATTTATACACTGCTTGTCTTCTTTTAGTTGTTATTAATCTTCTCTTGCATATATTAAGCTATCCAGTACTTTAGTTTCACATTTTAACCTATTAAATAAGGATTATAATTATCATTGAAAATTTGATATTTGATTGGATTTAACCATGCCTACCAATTGACACAGAATTTCTTCATGCATGTTTCTTCTTGGGACCATTGTTCCACTACCCAAACGGCATCTAGAAGTTCCTTTAATAAGGACCTGCTGGCTGTAAATTTTATCAATTATTTTGTACATCAAAATAATTGCATTGCTTTTTGTCCTTGATCTAATCTGTGTGGTTGATGATCAGTCACAGACATTTCTTTGTCTCTGCTCATGAGTTGAGGGAGGGCATGGAGAAATGAACTCGTAATATTTTAACTGCCTGTATGTGGCACACAGCATTGCCGCCAACATTCCACTCCTAGAAATGTCCTTTGGATTGTTCGCTAGGGAGAAGAAGTCAGGTTGTTTTATGTCCTAGAAATGAGAGGGGGGGTTTTCTTCATGGTGCTTAAGTTATCAAAAATTTTGAAAATTGAATTCTGCGTAGAGCAGAATGGTACAGCACACCCTTGCCTTGGTCAGGAATTAATCTTCACTTAGGTTCAATAAGGCTCTAGTTTACTGGGTATTGGGTCATTCAAAGTTCTTAGGTAGATTATCAGTTGTAGCTGGTAAGGTACTCAAAGTTTGTGGTCACTTGAGAGTTTCAACTGGTTAGAAATATTTTCATTGAATATAGCATCCGGTTATTGATGTCTTCCAGGAAAGTATTTCTGTAAATGGGGAACTCTCCTTTTACAACCCCTCTTTTTGGTCCTCCTTCATCCAGAGAAGACAGGATGGCCACACAAATGGGAGGCAAATTACCCTGTTTTCATCACTATATAATCTTCTTGGTTTCAGGATTCAGGTGTCATTCTTACAAGGTTCCATTATGTCTATCAAAGTTGCTTTAGTTTCCTTTTATTCACAAATATCAGTTGCACCAAGTGACGGGGTGTTGACGATGCAACAGTATCTAGGTTTTTATTAATGATAAAGCTGCCAATAGCGCAAGTGGAAACAAGGAGAAAGCAATCTAGCTAATGTTGGTAGAATAACCCAAAATGGCCTACTACGTCGTGTCATGAGAATGGATTCCACAGTTTAGTTTGTCCAATTTCAGACAAATAAAAAAATATCATTCCTTAGAATTGAGACAATCATGCCACATTTACAGGAATTATGATAATACCAGGCATATACCTTATTGGATTACTGTCTAATTTTGCATAGGGGCCTCTTTAGTTATGCAAAAACATTTAAGCTAACTCAACAAGCAATGTTAGCCAGCACGCAAATGCTAAATTTTTCTGTTACTATATGATCTGAAGTGACTGTATTGTCAATCGCCATTACAGCAGATGAGATCAGATTCCATTTTGAGCTACTGTATAGTTTCATTTTCATAGTTGCATTGGAAAGGGACATGTTATATATGCAACATTCAAATTCAAGGACTCCATGGCAAGGGAGAAAACTAGGATCTTTGACTTCTCCTAGAAGATATGCTCTTTATTAGGCACGTGGATGAGAAAATATTCGGTTAATTCAGATATCACCCAGGAGAGTAGAAGGAATGCAACAAAGGTTTTAAAGACATTTGTAGATGACAGGTCAACTTCTCTTTCTAAGGCACTAATAAATGCCAGAAATCAAGAGGAGCCCAACCTGCATAATTATACCTTTCCAAATAATATTTCAATATTCAGAGATCATTAGAGCAATATATATGTAAGATAAGGATGGAAAAATGTAGTTAGCACAACCAGAAGAGGAACAGCTCTTGATCAATTAGTTTAATCTATTGGGCATTGTTAGTTAGTATCTGTGATGGAGTAGAACCCACAAGATTTTAGAATTTACATTTGTACAATCAAGCAAACAACAATTATCGTGCCAATCCCTGTAACTGAGACCTTTATGCTATCATTTATAGGAATTATGGTAATTCCACCCACATCCTTAAAACATACCCCATTATAACTTGTTTCAGTTTTCGTTCCAAATCTTCTGGCTGAATATGATCATCTTGGAAGATAAAATTTTAATGCTTCAGAAATACACATTAAGTTTTATGGGTCAATTTAATCATCATTACTGCTAGCAAAAAGGGGAAATATTAGATTGTATATATGGTAACAGAATACAAATTTTAAAATAATTCATGAAACTATACTTCAAAAACAGTGAACCGTTAGTTAATAGTACAATTATAAAAATGTGCTGTCATCAATTGTAATAAATATTCCACACCCATGCAAGGTGTTGGTGGTGGGGTAGTATATGGAAATCCTGTTTTTTATACATGATTGTTCTGTAAATCCACAGCTTCTCTAATAAAGAAAAAAAAACATTAGAAAAGAAGTAAACTATCTCTATTCATAGATGGTATCATCTTAAATGTATATATATATACATTTATATGGTATATATATATACACCCACCCTGAAGAAACTACAAAAATATTCTTAGAGCTAAAGTTCTGCAAAATTGCAGGATAGAGTGTCAATCTACAACAATCAATGTTATTTCTATACACTAGCAATAAACTACCCAAAAATGAAAGTAAGAAAATTCCATTTTATGTTAGCAAGAAAAAGAATAAAACACTTAGGATTAAATTTTACAAAATATGTGCAAATTTATTTATACTCTGAAAACTACAAAACTTTGTTTAAAGAATGTACAGAAGATCTAAACAAATGGAAAGACATCTTATGTTCATGGTTCAGAAAGATTAATATTGTTAAGATGGCATTAATATCCCAACTGATGTAAAGACTCAAAGCAATCCCTATCAAAATTCCAGCTTGTTTCTTTGTAGAAATTGACAAAATGATGCTAAAATTTATAAGAAAACTCAAAGACCAAGATTACTTTAAAGAAACTGAGAAAAGACTAAAGTTGGAAGACTCATACATCCTAATTTCAAAAATGTACCACAAAGCAACAGTAATCAGACAGTTGTTAGTGACATAAAGATTACCAAGTAGATAAATGGAACAGAATTAAGATTCTAGAAATAAACTTTAACATTTATGGTCAAATGATATTTGACAAGATTGCCAAGACAATCTTATGAGGAAAGAATAGCCTTTTAGTCAATGGTCCTGGAACAACTGATCCAAATCCTTCCATCACACCATATGCAAAAATTCAATCACAATGGATGACACTCTTAAATTTAACAGCTAACACTATAAAACTCTTAGAAGAACACATAGGGTTAAATCTTCATGACCTTGGATTAGGCAGTGGTTTCATGGATATGAAACCATCACCACCAACAAAAAGATATGTTAGACTTCACCAAAATTAATAACTTTGTGCTTCAAAAGACACTATCAAGATAGGGGAAAGACAACTCACAGAAAGGGAGAAAATTTTTGCATGCTGTATATCTGGTGATGGCCTAGTATCTAATATATAAAAAGAACTTTCAAACCTCAACAACAAAAGGATAACCAACCCAGTTAAAAGAGGGACAGAAGATGTGAATATGCAGTTCTCCAAAGGAGATATGTAAATGGCCAACATGCACATGAAAATATGCCCAATCTCATTAGCCAAGAGGGGAATTCAAATCAAAACTAAAATGAGATACCAATTCACAAACATTAGGATGACTATTGTATTTAAAATATGGAAAATAATAAGTGTTGGTGAGGATGTGGAGAAATAGGAACACTTGCATGTTCTTGGTGGTGGAGATGTAAATAGTGCAGGTGCTTTGGAAAACTTTTTGGAATTTTCTTTAATTGTGAAACATAGAATAGCCTTATGATCCAATTTCACACTTAGATATATACCCAAGTAAATGAAAAATATATATTGACAAAAGACATATACACATATTTTCATATGTGGAACCAACTCAAGCATCCATGACTTGTGAATTCACAATGAAATATTATTCAGTTATGAAAAGGAATGAAATGTTGATTCATGTGACAAGATGGATGGTCTGTGTCATCAGTATTCTAAGTGAAAAAGCCAGATACATATAATTCCATTTATATAAAATGTCCAGAATAAGCCAATCTTTAGAGACAGAAAGTAGATTAGTAAGAGCCTGAGACTGGGAAGAGTAGGATACAGGGAGTGGGTGCTTAGTGGGTAGGGGTTCTCTTCTTGGGGTGCTGAAAATGTTTTGGAATTACTGTGACCATTGCATGGAATTGTGAGTACACTAAAAATGACTGATTTGTATACTTTTAAATGGTTAAAGCGAGAAGTTAATGTTATGTGATTTTATCTCAGTAAGAAAAATACATTACCAAGACAAATGTCAAAATTTTAATGTGATCTGTGTATTACACGGCAGTATTGTGTTGGTGTTAATGTCCTCATTTTGACTATGGTATTTTGGTTATTTGGGAAAATGCCCTTGTTTGTAGAAAATGCACACTATAGCTATCTGATTCAACAACTTGCTCTCAAGTGGTCCAAGGGGAAAAAAGTGTCTATAATGTTGTTATAAGTTTTCTGAAATTTGAGATTGTTCAAAAATAAAAAGCCAAAATGAAAAGGAAGCATGTGACATGGTCCTTTATTTAGAGATTTTGATATTTTGATGTTTTAGAATCATATTAAGGACCTTTAGGTTAGCATAAGAAAAAAATACATATAAAGAGAAAAAATCTGTGGAGCTATGACTCTGGTTAATTGATTATAATAACCAATAAAACCAGAAGGTGCAAAATTCAATCATGAATTGAGTTATAATGAATATCAGTTTTTAAAGGATTTAGTTAATGATTACAATTGGATATGACTATATTATTTACAGTTTGCATATTGAGAAAGTTACTAGAATTTTACATTTCTACTTTAAATTGTGTTACCACAATTCCACATTAAAGCTGAGACAAAATTTTTCTAAAATGAAAGTATTTGTATTCTGTTATTATACCAGCCATTGTAAGTAAATAGGAATTTACCTCTTCTCACTGTGAAAAGTATCTAATTGTTGAAATATATTTATATATTAAAGTACTTATATTGAGTTTTTTAGGAAGCCTGACTATATCCTTTTTAATATTGCAGATTTTATTTTATAAGTCACCTCTTAACAAAAAGTGTTGAGGTACTAAAATTTATAGAATACCAAGAAACCTAATGTGACAGTTTGAATTTGTTGAATCCCTAGAAAAGATTATGTTTTTGAACTAATCCATTCCTGTGGGTGTGAGACCCTCTGATTGCATTAGATGCAGTTAAAGGACCATGCTTAGATCACTTGATTAGATTGCTTTTAATTGGACTACATCATTGAGGCCTGACTCAGGTTGGGTCTTCACCCTCTTACTGGAGCCTTATGTAAACTAAGACACAGAGAGAAAGGAGACACACAGAAAAGGGAGCTGTGCTCCCTTTGACCCTGACTGTGTGACAGAGGATTCAAGGATTGCTGGCAGCTGAAGCTGAAGCAAGAATCCCCCAAGAGGCTTACCCACAGAGCAGCTCGAGGCTACAGAGATGAGCCAAATGCCTGATCGCCCACAGCTGGGCTCAGCGAGAAAGGTGGAGCAGCCAAGGCTGAGAGAGGAGAGCTGGAAAGAGACAGGCCATATGCCTGATTGCCCAGAGATGAGCTCATGGAGAAAGTAGAGAGAGACTGGTAGACCTGTCATCTTTCCTCACCACATGGCAGGATACCAGGATCACTAGTAGCTGACATTAAGAAAGCATCTCTGATGGTGCCATGATTTCGACATTTCATTGCCTTGGAACTGTAAGCTTTTACCCTAATAAATTTTCCATTATAAAAGCTAGCCCAATTCTGGTACTTTGCATTGGCAGCCCCGTTGCAAGCTAAGACACCAAATTATTTCTATTATCCTTCTTTTTATAAGGAGAAAGACAAATCTTTATGATTTCTCGATGGACAATTAGAAAACTCTAAAAATATTTTATGTCTAAAAGCAACCTAGAGTGTTCCATTATTTTCAATGTGGGATCTGAATTTTGAAAAAGAAATGAGAAAACAGCCATTTCTCTTAGATTAGAAAAATCAATTTATTGTTATTACATTTCAGTGTAGTAAACCATATTTTGTCATTTTCCTAATTTGAAACACCTGTGAAAACAATCCTAGCTTATCTGACCCATAAAATCAATATAGGGTTTTCAGGAAGCTCAGATTAAATAGAAAATGAGAAAATAAAATAATATCAAATCTGACATAGGATAGAATATTATGCTAACATTATTTTTAGACTGTTTTAAAATCAAGGCAAAGTTGTATATTAGCAAACTAATATAATTGTCAAGGATATATCTTGATTAGAATTATTTGAACTTGTCCATTACATACCTTTATATATTGTGTTGGTTTCGAGCTGTATGTGTCCATTCCTGTGGGTGTGAGCCCATTCTAAATAGGACTTTTTTGATGAACTTACTTCAGTTAAGCTGTGGCACATCTCAATCAGGATGGATCTGTCTTAATCTTATTACTGAATCCTTTATAAGTGGAGTGAAATTCAGACACAGCCATGGGAAGCAAGAAGCTGAAATTCAGTGGATCCCAGAAAAGAACAGAGAGGCTACCATGTGCATTGCCATGTGTCAGAGGAACAAAGGACCAAGGTTCACTGGCTGGCAGGCCCAGAACACTAGTCTTGGAGAAGAAAGTAAAACCTTGATGATGTGTTTATTTGGACTTTCTCTTAGCCTCCAAATTGTGAGCTAATGAGGGGTGGGTGTATGTAAGTTATCTCTTAAGTAAGTACTGCTATGAATGGAAAGTTTGCCTTTCCAAGTGTGACAAGTCTATGACTAGGGATGAACAGCTGCAAGTGGACCACTAGTAGGCTTTGCCATAGGCTACCTCCATTTGCACCCTTTTTCTGGCAAATAGAACACATTCACCCACAAAGAACATCTGCAAAGAAGTGAATCCCAAATCAGATCCACTTACCACAATGGGTCAAGGTCCATGATTTCTGAGTGATTGCAATTATCTTTCAGAGTTTGCCTGTGACTATTGTGCTCTGACAACATAATACAAGTTAAATCCATTTTCCTACCCCCAAATACTTAATATTCAGCCAACAATTGTATAATTTAAAAACAAACAAAGAACAAATACCATTTGAAAAAGAAAATACTGAAAGCACACAGCAATAACTGGCTCCTGGAAATGAAGGAATTCTGCTGGGGAGCAATTTGGATGATACCCCACTTTAATACTGAGAAAGATTTTTTTTTAATTTGGCCATCTGGTAGGTTATGGATTTTGCATACAGGGATTGATAACCTAGTTCATTATCTGCTACAGTTTCGAGGTTTCCCTCTGGGAAATTCTTCATGATCCATTATCCTCTTGGGCCTTGCATAAATTGTCAATATATGGGTATGTTCCCTTCAGAATTTGTGCAGCTACACAGTCTTGTTTCTTTTTGAGTAGGCACAGTCTCCAAAATTATAAAAAGCAATAACTTCACCAAATATTTTGCCTTGACTTATCAATAGGCATACCCAGCTTGCCTTGTTTCCTGTCTATATGCTGCTTTATGCTAGACTATGCCACATAATTTAGATTTTGTTATCATACCTCATCCCTACCTACACTACAATTTAATAATTTCCCTATTTTTTTAGTCTTTTGTCTGCTAGGCTGCTGAAAGCAATATGCCAGAAATGGGTTGGCTTTTACAATGGGTTTTGTAGCTTATAAGCTTAAAGTTCTAAGGCTGTGAAAGTGTCCAAATCAAGGCATCAAGATGGTACTCTCTTCCTAAAGACCAGCTGTCAATGATCCTGGACTCTTCTGTGCCATAGCAAGACCCATCGCAGAATCTGCTGGTCTTTCCCTTCTGCTCCCAGTTTCATTGTTTTAGCTTCTTGATTCCATGGCTTTCTCTCCTCTTCTTTATGAATTACATTTCAGTAAGAGGATTAGGACCCACTCTGGGCCATGCCTTAACTGAAATTCCCTAATCAAAAGCCCCTACTCACAATACTTTTACACTCACAGCAATGGACCAGATTCAAGAACATACTTTTCTGGGGTCCATAAAGCTTCAGACCCTCAAACCTATGAATTTGGATAACTACTAAGCTGAAATCAGAAAGAAACCAAATAATAAAGTAGCTTACGGTACAGAGAAGTTTGTTTTTCTAAGTCTAAAGGGCAAATAACTGTAGGTGTTTTTCTCCTGTAACTCTCCAGGCAATCTGGCAGGTTACTATGTTTTGCATAACTTGTCCCTTTCTCTTCCTTAGGAAGTTGGATTCATCTTGTCAAAACTGACTCACAGGCATGTTCAAGTTACAGCTCATGGAAGGGGAGACAACATGGAGGAGGATTCTGTTATGTTTTATGACCCAGGCATGGAAGTGTTGGGAATCACTTCTGCTTATGATCTATTAGTGATAATCTGGACAAGTAGCCACATCGAGCTGCACTGGAGTATAAGAATATAGTAACGAACTCTGCAGCCACATGGCCATCTATAATTCCATTATTTTGGAAGAAGTGGGGAATAAGATTTGGGTAGACAACTTTTAATTTCTGCCAAACCTCCATTATAATAGTCATCTCACATTGGAATTGCAATTAAACATATGTTGGAATTTTCCTTTTACCCTACATGCTTTCAATCTTTACATCACATTTTCTGTCTTTTAGTTTCTAGGATATGTTATTTGGGCAAATTCTTCATATGTGATATCAATTTCACTTAATCTCTGAAACTTTTTCCCAGTTCCTTTTTAAAATTTCATTTAGTTTTTAATTTCAATGACTGCATATTTTTTCTAAAAGACTTTTTGAGTTCTTTAAAAAATACAGAGGCATTTTCTGATACTGTTGTATAATTTTATAGAGTTGCAAACACGAACCTCATACAAATATAACATGGTCACAAGTCAGGCTAGTTCAAAGGGCATTTTAGGAGCTGGATATTTGTAGGAAATTTAATAAAGAGATATTAGTATAAAAGTGCTAGGCTGAATACAAACTAAACTAAAAAGGAATAACTCAGTAATGTGTAGGTTATTTCTAATGAATGAAATATACAATTAACCCATAGTCACAATGGGTTATAATAAATTTATTTATTTATAATAATTATAATAAAACAATAGGCAACCAGACACAGGTGCATTGTCCTAGATGAGTCAATATTCCTAAGACATGTTTTTAACACAATGAATTGTAAAAGGCATTGTGGTGGTTTGAAGCTGTGTCCCCACCAGAAAAACGTATTCTTAAATCAAATCCATTCCTGTGGGCATGAATGCATTGTAAGTAGGACCATTTGATGACGCTACTTCAGTTAAGGTATGGCCCACCTCAATCAGGAGGGGTCTTAATCCTTTTACTGGAGTCCTTTATAAGCAGATTGAAATTACATATACACACATGCACACAGAGGGAGAGAAACAAAGGCAGAGGGAGCAGCCAGAAGCTGAAATTCAATGGAACCCAGAAGGAAATGGAGAGGCCAAGAGAGGCCGCCATGTGCATTGCCATATGACTGAGAAGCCTGGGACCAAGGACCACCAGCAGCCCCAGAATGCCACAGTCTTTGGGGAGAAGCATCTCCTTGATGATGTTGGTGATGCCTTGATTTGGACATTTTCCCAACCTCAAAACAGTGAGCTTTGTTTAACTCGACCCATTTCATGGTAATTGCTTGAGCAACTTAGGAAAATAAAACAGACATGAGGACATTCTTATTGCTGTGCCCATATTTTACTCTAATTTATTAAACTTACTTGGCTTATACTCCCTCTCCCAAAATTACATATTCTGAATTACTGATAAGTCTAATCTTGTTGTGAAAACAGTCATTTCTAATAATTTCATTCACTGTGACTCATGTCTCAGGGAATTTTATAATTTTGGATTGTGAGCTTATGTCGATCCATATTCATCTGGGGTAGTGGAGTCTTGAAGAGCCTTAGTTGAAGTTCTGTCCTCTAAGTGGGATTTGCTTTGCTTCTGCCAAGTGATCCTGGGAACTCATTTTTATAGGACAGATTTAGAATGTGTGTCACATGCAGTGGAAATATGTGACATCAGGGAGGATGTAAAATAAAGCAGAGCATAACCTGAGGTTGCATGTGACTTTGACATTGATATATGACAGAGTGAGAAGATGGAGAGAATGAATGCAAAAATTAATTTTTAATATTTATATATGCATATCCATATCCAGCCAGCTCCCTCACTCCCATGTCTTGCACTGGATAGTCATTAGAGAATCACCTGGTAAAGTAAATTTCTGTTGGTACCCAACTTGTGTGTCATGCCATATAAAGTGGTCCTTACAAGTCAAGGCCTGCCATTTGCAGATGCTGCCCTTGTGGTTTTCAATTTTAAAATCATATTTAAATCAATTTATTTATGCCTTTAATAACTGATTCAAATGTACCTCATGTCTGGCCTATCTGGAAGTGCCTCTTTTTATTAAACATCTTTTGCTTTAGAAGTGACTGCTTATCTCTTCTTTGCTGCCTGGAACATCAAAATTTATTTCATATTAATTTCTTTGAAATCAAGCCATTCCGAACAAACACTTGAAACGTGGTATGCATGTGTGTATATATGTATACTCATCCATGCATATATATGTATACTCATCCATGCATATATATGTATACTCATCCATGCATATACACACACGCACATATATTTTCATTCAATAAGATTTTTGCTTAGAGGGACATTGAACATTTCCTGATAATTTACATTTTAACATTCTTTGTAAAACAAATAGTAACGTGAGTCTCAAATTTCAAATATGCTCAGATGTGAAAGGATAGACCTGCAGGTAATATTCCATGACGCTACTTATTTGGGGAAATTAATGAAACAATGAGAAAACATGTCATCAGGACATTGAAACTCCCCTCATCTGCAAGCCCTCGTGTGGCTCTAGAGCCTCCGAATGTCTTACATTCATTCCACTTTGGTCTGTCAAGCAGACGTGGTGAGAAGAGGTAACAAGAGCCAAACCCCTAGAGTCAGAGCAAAGTTTCTTTAAAATAATTTGAAAGATAATTTACTCTAAGATAAACTAGTGTTGCCTAGGTATTGTTCTAATAAAGGGAAATGAGAATACCTAAGAAACATAAAGCAATATTAAACTATGTCAATCTAGAGTAATCCTTTGGCCACTTTGCATTAAACTATTTATTTCATATTTTTTATTCCTCAATTTTTGCATATGTATTATTTTTGCGTACTTGGATAGTGAAACATGGGCATAATTTTAATTTTTGGCTGGAATTTTCATTAACTACAGGTACCTGAAGTAGTATGTTTTCCAGATTCACTAGTAACCATTGTTTATGATTATCAGAATAGATGGTAGAGATATGTTAATCTTCTCGTTTTTGGTTTATTTACTTTGAAAAATTTACAGCTGAGGTATTAGAAGAGAAATGTAACTGCATAGGTATAATGAAGTGTTATATGGGCTATCGTAAAATACGAGCAAGTAAATCACCGTGGAAGCCAAGAACTAACCAAGTAACTTAGTCTTGCTGAAGAGGAAGACTAATATCCAGAGAAAGTGATGGGCCAAATATCAGCAATGATAATACAAGTAAATAATAATTTGCAGTATTTAGGGACCTAATACATTAAGACTCCCCAAACCCACCTTCTTTTAACTAGCGAAATGAGAGGAGTAATAAACAGGAGTTTTGAATGGGGACATTGAACTTGGATGACGAAGGTGGTTGTGGGAAGTGGTTTTCCCTATTACCCTATAGCAGGGAAAGGCGGCAGTATTTTCAGTAGTTCAATGCCAGGATTTTGGCTCCTGCCAATACTGAGAATAGGCATGGGGAGAGAGGAGAGAGCTTTAATACTGAGGAAAGAGAGCACTTATTCCAAGCCAATATGCACGTGCCTATTGTTTTGTTATCACCAGTCAAGTCTATAAATCTTTGCCCTCTTGGAATTTCATCTCTGCTTATTCTTTTTATGAATAAAGAGATAAATATATTAATAACATTATATATATATAATGACTCTTATCATCATGAATTAGACAATGTGTTCCAAAGACTGAGAGAGAATGATTTCTCCAAAATCCAGTTGCAACAAACATTTCAACTTTTCTTTTTTTTAATCCTGAAATTTTAATAACATTTTTAAAAAATTTAACTCTTCAAAATAAAGGAGTGTTATTTGTAATACATTGAGTCCTGCGCTAGGTGCTTTGGAACCAAAAAAACAATACCTACCCTGTATTAAACTCTTACTGTGTGCCAGTCATTGCACAAGGTAGATTAGTTTAATCTTATTTTATTGCCTAATCTTTAAAAAAAAAAAAGAAGGCTGAAGGAAAATATGGTTACAGCTTGCAAATCTTTAAACAGTTGTGTAAAAATGTGCTTCTCAATGGAAATAACAATTGTGGTTATCAATTTCATTCTATGTTCCAGTCACAGATTTAGATTTTATATATTGCCTATAATCCTTATCAAAATTCTGGTTTATTTTATTACTTTGTATTTGAAAAGTTCATGGTTTAGTGACACTAAATTGAACAAAGCTGCAGAGTGCATGAGACATTTAGGTGAGTCAGAATCTTGCATTTGGAGACTCAATCTATTAAATTTGTTAAAAGACACACGTGCTCATATACACATGTACATATATATCATACACACATATGTACATGCATGCACATGATTATATTACATATACTGGAATCATGGTAGAAAGTGTTTTTTTTGGATAAAAGCAGCAAAAAAAATATGTTTTACAAGATGTAGTGCTAATGAAATACAACGCAGGGGCCAAATATGATTTTGAAAATGCTGGATTTAACATACACAACCAAACAGTTTTATCCCAAAGCAGGGGACTGTGTGTGTCTATATATACTCAAATACATATATATATACACAAAAGCCAGAAAACCATGGACATAGAAAAAATTCTGGAGGGAGAGAAACCAATCACTGTTGTCAGGGATGTTTTATATCTTGAAAAGCCAGAAAATCAATAGATAACAAACATTTAGTATTAAGTATTAAAGGATTAAATGAACTTAGAAAAATTAGCTGGATAACAATTATCATTCAAACATGATCGTATTTCTATTAAAATATTGTGGTGATGAATTCCTCATTTATAGGAGTTACAGAGAAATTTAAATATGTGACATACACTTAATTATAAATATGTAAATTATAAAGAAGAATACATTTCCTAAAAGACAAAAAGAACTGACATGAAAAATAGAAAGAGAGATAATGTTACTGTATATAGACATTACATTATAAAAAAGGCCATTTCTCCCTAAATTGGTTATTAAAGATAAATCGATACCAATAATGACCAAAACAATTTTTTTCTTAGAAGTAGAGAAGGTGATATAAACATAATATAGAAAATAAATTAGGAATAGCAAGATATTTCCTTTAAAAATGAGAGAAACACACAGGTGTGAAGGACTAGCCTTATTATTTAGTAAAACATATTGAAGTTTCTTTTATTAAATGGGTGGTATTAGCTATGAACAGTAACAGAATAATGGATCAGAATAGAAAAGCCAGATATATACCCAAATGCACATGAAAATTTAGTATATGTTATTTGTGGCACTTTAATCTGTGGTATGAAGATAAGCTTTTAAATAGAGACTGCTGGGAAAAATTGATAGTTACTAAGAAAAATATGAAAGTATTTGTATCATATTTTAATATTAGGGTATACTCCAAATGGACCTGAAATCCAATTTTTAAAAGTTGAAACCCTGCAAACATTAGAAGAAAGTTTTTGAGAAATATTTTATAATCTGGGATTGGAAAAAAATCCCTAATGCTGATAGAAATTCCAGAAATTAAAAAAGAGAGCTGAAAAATTAATCTATAAAAAAGACAATAGCATCATAACAATAGAAAAAGTCAAATAATCTGGGAAAATTGTAATTTGTGTAACAGCAAAAGAACTAATAACCATAATATGTAAAGAGCTTTCAAAATTTTAGAAACAAAAGATCATTTACTCACATCAAACAAAGATGTGTGCTTTCATTCATAGTAAGAGAAATACATGTTTAAACTGCATAAGTTACCATTTTCCATCCAGTACATTAACAGAAACAAAGCTAAGCAGCATTTTCTGGTGAAAATATGGAGGGAAAGACACTTTTATAATTGCCAATATGAATAGAAAATAGTACACCCACTGTTTTTGGCAGTTTGATACTATCTAACAAAATTAAATATGCATTTAGCCTTTATACTGCCCACGTCTAGAAATCTATGAGATAAGTAGAAAGACACTTATGTTTAAGTTTATTTCTTAAGGTATAATTTGTAATGGGAAGAAAATCACAGTGCAAGTCTATCTAAATAAAAATAGAAAAAAAATTAAAAAGCACATTTTCACTTACATTTGCAAAAGTAACAATTAATTTATTTGAAAAGCATTATTTTAATGAAAATGCTCTAATAATGACTGAATTGACGAATGCGCAACTATGTGATTATACCAAATATCATTGATTGTACAGTTTGGGTAATTGTATGTTTTAGTAATACTTATCCATAAATTTGACTTGCTTACCAAAAAACCATTATTTTGCCTGCAGAATATATTTAAGGAAATGTGAAAGACAAAGAAATTAAAAGCTTCCTCAAAAATCTTAACATGAATAATAAGAATGTTATTTTGAAACCATTTGATCTGTACCATAAATGAATTTAAGATAATGGATGTTAATGCTGTTAAGAATGATGATATTCAGTGTGAAAGAAAATAAAGTATAATTATAACACAAAAGTGTTGAAAGTAATTAGCCAAAGACCTTACCCTAAAAATTAAAGATAAAGCAAAAGAATTAAGCATTTATTCTGAAATTACTGCCTAAACTCTATGGCAAGTTAATGAAATATTTCCTGTGCTTGAGTTAAAGTTCTCCTTTACAGAAGAATCTTGGGCAATAATTATGGAAAGAAAGACCAAATTGGAAAAGAACTACTTATATTGTATGAGCTATTTGAGTCGGACAAAGGCCACTGATGGAGGAAACCATGTGGTGAGAGGGCAAAAGAGACCTTGAAACAAACGCATGCAGCTCTCAAAATCTGAACTACTGGTGTCTAAGAGAGACAATCACAGGCATTATGTGCCTCCTAATAAAGTACCAAAAAACATCTTTGATGTATTCTTGCCAAAAATAGATTGCATCCAAATAATATCAAACCCCTAGAGCTAACTTCTACTTTCAGAAAATATTGGAGATGGGGCAGAGAGTATGAGAGCCAGTTAAATAACATCAAGCAGAAAAACAGATAAATTGAGAAAGTGAGATAGGTACAGCAGGCTGGAACTGACCTGATTTCATCAACAAGTCAATGGCATGGAAAAATAAACAAAAGTAAAAATAATGGAGGAAGGGACTGCTGCAGAAACAAAACAGATAAAGGACACAACAGCCAAAACAATGGTAGATTTTGTTTAGGTCCTATTTTAAACACACTTTCAAAAGGCATATTGAAACAATGGGGCAGGGGGTGTGCAGAATTTGGCTTATGGACTGAGTAGCAGAAGAACAAAAGAGATAATCATTACATTTCTTAAGTGTAAGTATGCCATCATAGTTATTTAAGAAAATATTCATAATTTTAAAATATGTACACTGTTTTGTCAAGGTGAAATAACAGAAGGCCACAAATTTTCAGTGAGTATTTTGAACCACAGAGAAAATGATGTGTCAAAGAAATGTGGCTAAATCATGGCAGTTTTGGTTGTTGGTGATAGGAGATTGGGGTTCAATATACTATTCTTACTCTTTATGCTATTCTTTTAATTTAAATATTAAAAATGTAAGCAGGTAATCAGACTAGTTAATAAAAACAACAAAAAACATGAAAATAAAGGAATGGACAAATACATGAGGCAATACAAAATAAAATAAATGATTGGACATATTATCAGGTAAAATGGATTTTAAGAATGAAAGCATTACATGAGAAAGATAAAAAGTCCACCAAGAAAACATGACCGTCATAAACCTTTTTGAAAGTATTACCAAAGATTCAAAAGGAAAATATGATAGCAATAGGGATCTGTATTTGTAGTATTAAACCTTAAGGAATGTATGTTTGTAGGCCAATAAAAATGTGGAATACAAAGTACGTAATTTAGAAATTTGTAACAAGCGTTATCTAACGGAAATACAGAGAGAATATGGCATTTGTGAAATGAGAAGTTCTTTACAAACATACATGTCATATTTATAACAATTATCTTTGTGTGAAAAGGGAATCTGAATACCGCTGTGATCAAGTAGGCCATGCTCTCTGATCAAAGTTTAATGGACGTAGAAAGCAGTAGTAACAATAGTAAAAACAAATTCATAAAAGACAAAGTGAATTTTAATGTGTAATTTTGCAAAATATGTCCCCAAATATCCCTTGTGTTTAAAAAATCAGTTGTTGTCTAATGATAATCATAAAGTAAGACCGCCATGGATCCACCAACCCAACACACACATGCAGAAAGCAATTTCAAGCCTGACATACCAAAAGACCAGCTAGTTGGAGACAGTGAAGAGGGAGCAGAAGCAGACAAACTCTGGCTGGGAGAACACTGTAGGAGATGGGAAAAGCAGAACTTTACAAAGTGACTTTTCATTTTTGAAGTTTTAGCCTTGGGCTAGCTGCATTTGGTATGGTGTACTGGGTCCACTGGAGGGGGGAAAATCAAACAACAAAACAACATAGTATTTCTGGCCAGGAGAACCAGAAAACTGAAGCCAGGAAATCAAAGCATGAGAGAAAGTCAGAATAGAAAAAGGCAAGAGAAGATCCATAAATTTATTCTATCCACATATCCGAACCGTATAACATTCATTTCAGAAGAGATTCAAAGAAACTCACCTAAAGTTAAAAAACAAACAAAATTGGACATGAGACTGAAGCAGCCACTCAAAATACAGAGTTGTCAAACTTACAATCCAAACCAATTC
Organism: Cabassous unicinctus; assembly: GCA_029593785.1. Taxonomy (NCBI): domain Eukaryota; kingdom Metazoa; phylum Chordata; class Mammalia; order Cingulata; family Chlamyphoridae; genus Cabassous; species Cabassous unicinctus. The sequence continues at coordinate 1,708 of JAQZBX010027569.1, read as the reverse complement.
AACTACTAAGGAAAAGTATCTGTTTCCAAAATCTTGAATAATTAGCATTCTTGATGACCCTGATGCTATCCAAAATTACCTATCAAAAGAAAATCAAGAAAATGGAAACTGTTCTAAAGAGGAAAGGTAATTAAACCTTTCTGACATCAAGGTGAGCAAGCTGTTGGAATGAACAGACAAGGATTTTACACTGGCTAATCTAACTATCTTCAATGGAAAAAATAAAATATTTCCTCAATGAATTAAAATAGAGGAGATATCAATTCTATCCAAATTGGGCTGTAGTTTCAATGTAAAGCTTCAACAAAATTTTAAGAAACTTTCTTTGTACAAATTGTTAAATTTACTAAAATATTATATGGCAATACAAAAGACCTGGAATAACCATAATAATTTTACAATACATTTCCCAAAAGAAGATAGATAAACTGCTTTTTTGTCAATCAGTCACAAAGGAAGATAGGTAAATTACCTATTAAGGCAACCTATCACAAAAGAAGATGGATAAATTGAATGTGAAAACATGTCCAGCATCATTCTTCAACAGGAAAATACAAATTAAATCTGCAGCTGACATATCACTACTCAACAAATTGACTAAAATGCAAAGATCAAACCATAGCAAGTGTTGGTGAGGATAAGGAGCAAATGGGACAGTCTTACACTGCTAGTTTTAGTGTAAACTGGTAAAAATCTCTTTGTAAACCTTTGACATTTCCTTAAAAATTTAAATATCTACCTACCCTACAACCCAGCCATTCCACTCCTAGGTATGTACCTGTTGCAGTTGGGCAGTTTGATGTAATTATGAATTCCAAAAATATAATTGGATCATGCTTGTAAACTGATCTGTTAATATGGGCATGATTAAGTTATAATTAGGGCATTGACTGGGCCACGTCAGTAGGGCATTGAGCCCCACCCCTCGGTGGGTGGGGAATCGAATATAAAAGGCAAGGAAAAGAACAGAGTTGAAGCAGTTTTTGAGAGGCAGTTTTGATGTTGGAAAGAAGGCCCCAGGAGAAGAGAAGTGAGCCGTTCGTCTGATCGTCTACAGCTGACCTTGTGGAGGAAACAGGAGCTAAGCCTGGAGAGAAACGCAGCTCCGGGAAGAGAGGAACCCCAGAAGCCTGAACCCTGGCAAACGCCGGCAGCTGTCTTGCTCTAACACGTGGCAATGGACTGTGGTGAGAGAAGAAACTTAATGCTTTATGGCCTGGTATCTGTGGACTTCTACCCTAAATAAATACCCTTTATAAAGACCAACCCATTTTTGGTATTTCACATTAGCACCCCTTTGGCTGACTTATATAGAATTTGGTACCAGGAGTGGGGAAGTGCTTTTGTAATTACCAAAATGTTAGAATGGTTTTATAAATGGGTAAGAGGTATTTTTTGGAGGAATCATGAAATGCTTGATGGAAAAGGCCTAGATCACTTTGAAGAGACCGTTGATAGTAATATGGACGCTAAAGAGACTTTCTATGATGCCTTAGAAGTAAATGATGAAGCTCTTATTGGACACTGGAGGAAAGGCCATCCATGTTTTAAAGTTGCAGAGAACTTAGCAAGATTAACTCCTGGTGTTATATGGAAGACAGAATTTGGAAATGGCGAACTGGAACATTTAGCTGAAGAACTTTCCAAGGTAAACTCGGAGAATGTGGCTTGGCTTCTCCTTGCAGCTTATAGCAAAATACTAGATGAG
>JAQZBX010027568.1:0-28291 GCA_029593785.1 Cabassous unicinctus | reverse complement strand
CATCCTAACAGTTTTGCTATGTAGTATTTTCATTTTCATTCATCTCAAGATAATTCTTAATAATGCTTCTCATTTCCTCTTTATCCCATTGGTTGTTTTAGATTATATTGTTTAAATTCCACATATTTTTTAATTCCCCCTTTCTCCCTCTGTTTTTGATTTCTAAACTCATTCTGTTGTATTCAGAGAATATGCATTGTATGGTTTCAAATTTTTCAAATTCATTGAGACTTGTTTTGTGCCCAAACATATACTCTGTCCTGGAGAATGATCCATGTACACTTGAGAAGAATATGAACTTTGTTTTAGTCAGGTGTAGTGTTCTATATATGTCTAAGTCTAATTGGTTGTGTGTATGTGTATCAGTCAATTACTGTACTTCCTTATTGATCTTCTCACTAGTCTATCCTTTATTGAGAGTGGTTTGTTAAGGTCTCCAACTCTTAATGTAGAACTTTTGATTTTTCAATTCAAATCTGTCAGTATTTGCTTCATATATTTTTGGGCTCTACTATTAGTTGCTTATATATTCATAATTGATACACATTCCTTTTGAATTTGAGAAGGAAGTAAAACAGTACCAGGAAATTCCCAGTAGAAATATCCTCTAACAATTGCGGGTTGAAACCCAGGTGCCCATCCAGGTCTGGAAAGTATCAGAACATCATGCCCCAAAGAACAACCCCTCCGCCTCCCTGCTGGAACACTAACAGCAAACATCAGCTTCTGGAACATTGCTTGTTTGCTTTGCTATAGAAATATGTATGATTAAAACAATCCTGATTTTAGTTGCTATAGAAATATGTATGATGATTAAACCAATCCTGTTTTTGGCATGCATGAAAAAGAATTGGCCACAGGGGAAGGAGTTCTATAAAAACTGCAGTCACTGGACATTAGGTGCAACTCTCTCTAGGGAGTGTGCCCAGCTGGTAATAAAGATTTCATTGAAATTTTCTTCTGGGAGTCATTATTTGCATGAAATATTCCACTTCCTTTGGGGGCCCCAGTAAGATTGACTGGAGTCAGCCACTCTGAGGCTTCCAGGGGAAGGCCTCTGAGAGATGTTCCTCAGCCCTGGTAAGTCCTCAGTCTGGCCAGAAACTCCAGGGGTGATTAATTATTCAACCTAAGAAACTGCTAGTTCTATTCTGCTTTGGTAAGTCTGGATCCAGGGGAGGCCATTGGGCTGCCAGACATGGCATTACTCCCATGGCCTGGCCACCGGGTGAGACATCACTTGGGGCCTCAGAATAGGCTAAGGGTTCATGTGTCTGTGTGTGTAGCTGTCTGTCTGTCTGTAACATTTCTGATCAATTTTTGTTCTGTGCTTCTCTTGTTCATTGCTATGGGTCAATCCTCCTCTTGTCCTACCACAACCCTTGCCTGTTTTCTAAAGAACTTTCAGGAATTCAGGAAGGCAGTGGCTGGATATAGAGCCAAGTTCAACCTGGGGACCCTCTGAACCCTCTGCAAATTAGAATGCCCCAGCTTCAGTGTGGGCTGTCTATTTGAAGGCACTACAGACCTCCCAACAGTCTATAGCATCCAGAGAGTCATCTATGGCAAACCTGGCCACTCAGACCAGACTCCTTACATAGATGTGTGGATAGATCTTCTTATAGACACTCCCAAGAAACTAAAAATTTGTCCTGCAGAACAAGGGCAATTGGCCCAGCTGAAGCCTCAACTCCTGTTAAAGGTTCCCATTAAGGACCCCAGTCATTCAGTCCTACAGAACATGCTTGATGAAGACCCCCTTACCTACCTACCCCTCATCCCCCACCATCTGCTCCCTCACCATCCACTCCTTCTCCTCCCCCTCTAACCCAATCACCCACAGTCTCTACCCTCCACTCCCCACACCCACTGATACCTCTCTAACCAGCGCCCCCCATAGGTGGAGGGGTACTCAATATCAGGCTTCTGCAGCCCCCACAACTTGACTGACCCAGCCCCCTTACAGCCCCTCTGCCAAGCAGGTCCAGGTTTGGGTGATGACAATCTCCCATTCATGGTATATGCCCCCTTTTCTTCTGCAGACCTGTATAACTGGAAAAATCAAAATCCACCATTCTCAGAAAAACCCCAAGGCTTGATTTGTCTCCTAGAAACTATCTTCTTCACCCATAACCCCATCTGGGATGACTGTCAGCAATTATCACAGGTCCTATTAACCTCAGAGGAGAGAGATCGTATCTGGAGGGAGGCTGTAAAAACCATCGTGGGTCAAGACGGCCAACCTACTACTGACACTGGCCAAATAGAAACTGTGTTCCTCTCAACCAGACCAGACTGGAATTACAATCAGGATCAAGGTAAGGAGGCTCTCAAGTGGTTTCCCCAGACTCTCCTACTTGGCCTTCAAGCCACTGTCAGAAAGCCAACAAATCTTTCTAAAGTGAGTGAAACCACCCAATGGCCTAATGAGTCACCCTCTGCCTTTTTAGAAGGCCTAATGGAGGCCTAAACAAATTACACCCCTATAAACCCTGAGGCACCTGAAAATCATAGGGTTATAAGTATAGCATTTGTATAAACAGTCTGTTCCTGACATATGAAAGAAATTGCAAAGGCTAGAGGGGTTTGAAGGGAAGCTATTATCTGAACTACTGGAGGTGGCACAGAAGATGTATAAAAATAGGGAGGATGCAGATACTCTAAAAACCAAAAAAGTGGCAAGAGTCCTGCTGAACACAATGGCAACAGAGAGTGCTAGGGCCTCTTCCTCCCTTGGATTCTCTGGGAACTAGAAAAAGCCAAGGCAGGGCAGACCAGGATTACAAAAAGACCAGTGTGCTTATTTCAAAGAAAATGGACACTGGAAGAATGAATGTCCCTGATGGCAGGCAGATCCCAGCCCAGCCCTGCAGTTGCTAGACTGACAGGGCCAGGGCTCACCAGGCCCCTGGTAGCCCATGGTGAAACTAACAGTTGGTGGCAGTCCAGTTAACTTCCTGGTTTATATGGGGGCTATGTACTCCACCCTAAAATTGGACCTTGGTCCCTTTGCAGCTGAACATACTTCGGTTTAAGGAGCCACTGGGAAAATACACTCATCCCTGGACCACTTCCCAGACTATTAATCTTGGATCTGGGACCATTACCCACTCTTTCCTTGTTATGCCCAACTGTCCATACCCCTTGCTGGGGTGAGACTTGGTACAAAAGTTAAAAGCCACCATCTCCTTCTGGGAGGTGAAATGAAACTAAAATTTGGTGCTCAGCCCCAGACTCTCCTGGTAACCTGCCCCATCTCAGAAGAATATCTCTTAACAGGCCTTGGGACACTGCCAACAGCTAATCAGTTGCTGCCAGAGTTCTAGCACCTGGTTCTGGGAGTCTGGGCTGAAACAAAACCCCCAGGCTGGCTCAGCATCAAGCCCCGTGGTGGTGCAACTACTCAGCACATCTCTCCCCATCCGAGTACGGCAGTATGCAATCAGTCACAAGGCCAGGCTTGGGATTGAAAAACACATCAACCATCTACTCGATGCAGGTATTCTCATTCCCTGCCAGTCCCCATGGAACACCCCCTTACTTCCCGTGCAAAAGCCAGGGAGCACAGACTATCGGCCCGTACAGGATCTTAGGGACATAAATAAGAGGGTTGAAACAATACACCCCTAACCCATACATGTCCCTAACCCATACATGTTTCTAAGCCAGCTCCCTCCAGAACACCTACTCTGTCCTGGATCTAAAAGGTGCATTCTTTTCCATACCATTGGCACCGGTTAGCCAACCCATCTTTGCTTTTAAGGACACTTGGCCAGGGGGAAGCGGGCAACTAACCTGGACCAGACTTCCCCAAGGATTCAAAAACTCACCCACCTTGTTTGGGGAGGCTCTGGGGTGGGACTTGTCCCTCTTCAGGGAGCAGCATCCAGGTATTACCATACTTCAGTATGTAGATGACCTCTTTCTAGCTGCACCAGACTCGGACTCTTGCAAAGTGACAACCCTCAGCCTACTCAAAGTGTTGTTGGAAATGGGGTATGGTGTATCCACCAAAAAGGCTCAGCTCTGCTCCAACTCCATAACATATCTGGGATACATCTTAGAAAAAAGGGAGAGGCAACTTTCATGTGACAGTATACAAGCCATATTAGGCATCCTAGCACCGATCTCAAAATAACAGGTACGTGCATTTCTTGGTATGGTGGGATTTTGCAGGCTGTGGATCCCTGGATTCACGGAAATTGCTAAGCCCCTCTACACCACCACGGTGGGCAAGGGAAATGACTTGTGGACCAAAGAGCAGTAATAAGCCTTTGAAGGTCTGAAAACAGCTCTGGTGAGTGCCCCCGCCCTTGGGCTACCTGATCTGTCCAAAACCTTATATCTATTCGTTGATGAAAGTTGAGGGGTTAGCAAAGGAGTCTTAACCCAGTCCACTGGGCTTTGGTGCCAACCAGTAGTGTACCTCTCAAAAAAGCTGGACTATGTAGCTGCCGGATGGCCCAACTGCCTAAGAGCCATCGTGGACACTGCCCTTTTTGTCAAGGAAGCCTCTAAGTTAACCTTTGGCCAAAATCTGGTGGTAACCACACCACATTCATTGGAATCCCTCCTCCACAGTCCCCCGGACCACTGGATATCTAATGCCAGAATCATGCAATATCAAGTTTTATTGTTGAACCCACCTTCTGTGGTAATCTCAAAAACGGAGGCACTAATCTGACCACCCTACTCCCTGACTCTAGTGACCCCCCTGTTGGCCCATGACTGCTTGCACTTCCTGGAAACCCTGATGGGGCTACACCAAGACCTCACAGATATGCCTTCTCTGGAGGCTTCCCATAATCTCTACATAGATGGTAGCAGCTTTGTTAAAGATGGAGTCTGTTATGCAGGAGCAGCAGTAGTGGAGCCACCCAAAGCTATCTGGGCTCAATCCTTAAGCCATGGCACCTCCACCCAATGGGCCAAACTAATAGCCCTTACCCAAGTGCTAAGATGGGCAAAAGGCCCAACTGTCAATATTTATACAGACAGTAGTTATGCCTTTGCTACAGCCCATGTACACAGTGCACTGTACCAAGAGGTAGGATTCCTAACATCTGGAGGAAAAGAAATTAAAAATGGGGTTGAAGACTTAGTGCTATTAGAAGCCATTTGGTTCCCTAACCAAGTAGCCATTGTTCACTGCAAGGGACACCAGAGGGGAAACTCCCCACAGGCTGAAGGCAACAGACTAGCATATGAAGTTGCATGAACCACTGCCTTTCTACCAGTCGCCCCTGTCCAAATGCTTTCGACAGTCCCCAGCCGGGAGCCCCTGATAATGCACTACTCTTCAGAATATATCAAGCAGGGGGAAAGTCTAGGAGCTAAAATTTCCCCCGAAGGTTGATTAGTCCTGCCTGATGGCAGAACATATCTACCTGAAGCAGTGGGGAGACAATTGGTCAAAAGGCTGCATGACCCCACATATATGGGTGGGACCAAATTAATAGAACTAATAAAAAGAGACTTTTATTTCTCAGGCTTGTCTAAAATCAGTAAAAGTATCACATCACAATGCAAAGTCTGCACAAAATTAAATCAAAGAGGAGGTGTCCAAGTTCCAGTGGGAATTAGGCTCCGCGGGATGGAACCAGGGAAGCACTGGGAAATAGACTTTACCGAGATAAAGTTGGGAAAATATGGATATAGGTATCTCCTGGTGCTGGTGGATATATTTTTGGGATGGGTGGAAGCCTACCCAACTAAAATTGAAACAGCCACGGTAGTAGTTAGGAAGTTGATAGCAGAAATCATTCTGAGACTCTGGCTTCCTCTTTGAATAGGGTCAGATAACGGCCCAGCCTTCATAGCACAGGTGACTCAACAATTGGCTAAAGCCCTAGGTATAAATTGGAAACTGCACTGTGCATTTTGGCCCCAAAGCTTGGGACAGGTTGAAAGTATGAACCACGCCATGAAATAAACCCTAATCAAGTTGGCTCTGGAGTCTGGTGAAAATTGGGTGTGTCTCCTTCCTTTTGCCCTCCTTAAAGCCAGATGTACCCCTTATGTGCAGGGCATTACACCCTATGAAATATTATTTGGCAGACCCCTGCCCCTGTTGCCCAAGTTGGGGTTAGAAAAAATATCTGAATATGACAGCCAATATCTTTCTTCTACTCTAAAGGTGCTGGACCAGATTAGAAAACTGGTCAATTGGATGGTCCAAGAAGCCCATCACCCTTGTTCAAGTACTAACCCTCCTTTATTTCAGGCAGAGCCCAGAGATCTGGTCTGGGTTCAAAAGTTCCAGGCTGGAACACTGGAGCCACGGTGGACCAGCCCATGTGTGGTGATCCTCACAACACCCACGGCAGTAAAAGTCACAGAGAAAAGTCACTGGATACATGAATCCCAGCTTAAAGTCATCAGGTCTGGAATGGAGGACTCAAAAGCAGAAAAGTGGACAGTCATCAGGACAGAAAACCCTTTAAAAATCAAGATTCACGAGATAAGTTAAGACTAAGGGTGGAGAAGGAGGGGGGGATATAACAATGCCTTGGCAAATGAGTTTTCTGTCCCTCTTGCTTACTAGCGTTTGCGCTAGTAGTGGCTTCCGGTTAACCTCCTATTACTGGAGCACAACTAGAACTGAAGATGGGAAGGTTCTAAATGCTATTCAAACTACCAAGAAAAATCCTACCCTCTCTTTCAATTTATGTTCTCTCCTCAGAGAAGAATATCATGTAAAGCCAAACAGCTCACATGCCTTTACAAACTCTTTCACAAGTTGGGGATGTGGAAACCAGAATTTAGAAAAAGGACTACCTCAGGTCCAGTTCTATGTCTGCCCTGCAGATGGGACCCCAGAATGTACTCAGGGACAGTACAACTGTGCCCAATGGAGGTGTGATACCTTAGCCCCGTGGACTTCCAAAGGTGTATATCCATTGCGGGTGTTGTACCACATGGATGAGGAATGGTGGTGTGGGATATTGGAGGTGTGGGTGGTGGGGAACATGGGAATCCCTGTAATTTCTGAGTAATATTTAGGTAATCTAAGCACCTTTAAAAATATATATATATATATATATAACAAATAACATTTATGTAAAAAAATGCACATATATGCATATGTATTTATATATCATTTTACAAATATTGGTATGTATTGTGAAAATTTTGATTTTTACCCACAATAAAAAATTTTTAAAAAGATTAAAAAATAGGGAAGCAAGGCCCCAGAACCCAACTATAGGTCCGGCAACCTCATCCACATCCATATCACTAATGGGTTTGATGATGCCTGGGAAGGAGGTAAAACATGGGGCCTCAGGCTGTATGTAACTGGTCAAGACCCTGGAACTGAGTTCACTATCCAGCAAGGTATTCTTAAATCCCCTCCACTTAATCTGGTTGGCCTCAACTGGGACATTTTCCTTAAATCAGAACTGGAAACTCCACCCAAAAATAAACCAGAAAACCTAACTTCCCCAACCAAAAACCCCCCAGGGACACCTTGTTGTCCATATTGTCCTCTCTCTTCGCCTACCTAAACAATAGCCAACCAAATGCTACCAAATATTGTTGGCTCTGCCTAAACCCCCAAACTCATTATTACATTGGGATAGGGGCAAATGGGAGCATTATTCCCAATGCATCACTGTGTGTTCAAAAAATATCAGTATATGAAAGCCAAAAGCTATGTAAGTGGGGTCATAAGCCCATTCTAACTCTGGGAGACCTACAAGGAAATGGCACCTGTTTTGACCCCTTCTCAGACAGAATCAATAAAACATTCCTAAGCCCCCACTGTTCATCAGTTATTTTCTCTAATGAAACTAATGAATCTTAATACTGGAAAGCTCCTAGTGGCACCTGGTTCACCTGTACCCAAGGAATCACCCCTTGTCTCTTGCCTCAAACCCTGTCACAATCTAAAATGGAAGAAAACTCAGTTGTCTGCATCCTAGTACACATCATCCCATAGGTATACTGGCTTTCAGGTGAAGGGAGCCACAAACAATTTAGAACCATAAGCCAATTAAAGTGAGTTCCCATTCTCATTCCCTTTATGGTTAGCCTTGGGATTGGGGGTTCAGCAGCCTTAGGAACAGCAGTCCTGGTGACCGGTAAGAAAAACTTTAAAACCTTATCTACTCAGATTGACACAGATCTAAAGGATTTGGAAAAGTCAATTAGTCACCTCAAAACATCTGTATCCTCTCTGGCCGAAATGGTTCTACAGAATAGGCATGGGCCAGATCTATTATTCTTAAAACAGGGAGGACTATGTTCAGCCCTAGGTGAAACCTGCTGTTTCTATGCTAACCACTCAGGAGTAATTAAAGAAAGTCTCTTATTAGTTAGAAACAGGCTAAGGGAATGAGAAGAACTTGGGACCAAAAGTGCTAATTGGTATGAAAGCCTATTCTCATGGTCCCCATGGCTAACCACCTTAATCACTACTGTTGCAGGACCACTTTTCCTAGTCCTACTGGGATTTTTAGTAGGCCCTATTTTCATTAACTGCCTCACTTCCTACATCTGAAAAAGAATACAGGCAGTGAACGTAATGGAATTATGCACTCATTACTATCACTTGGCCACTGATGCAGAGTCAATGGTTTGACAAATGCTATTACAGGAGTGGGGAATGAGAAGGAAGTAAAACAGTACCAGTAAATTCCCAGTAGAAAAATCCTCTAACAATTGCAGTTCAGAAAAACCCAGGTGCCCATCCAGGTCTGAAATGAATCAGCATGTCATGCCCCAAAGATCAACCACTCCCCCTCCCTGCTGGAATGTTTACGACAAACATCAGCTTCTGGAACATTGCTTGCTTGCTTTGCTATAGAAATATGTTTGATTAAAACAATCCTGCTTTTGGCTGCTATAGAAATATGTATGATGATTAAACCAATCCTGCTTTTGGCACACGTGAAAAAGAATTGGCCACGGGGGAAGGAGTTCTATAAAAACTGCAGTCACCGGACGTTAGGTGCGACTCTCACTAGGGAGTGCCCACCGGCCGGTAATAAAGGTTTCATTGAAATTTTCTCCTGGGAGTCATTATTTGCATGAAGCATTCTGCTTCAAATTGTCCCCTTTTTCACTATGTAATGAACATCATTTGACCCTAATATATGTTTTGAATTAATGACTAATTTGTCCTATATTAGTATAGCCACCTCAACTTTAAATATATATATATACAATTTTATTTCTTTTAAAAAATACTTAGATTACATAAATGTTACATAAAAAATAAAGGAATTTGCATATGCTGTGCTCCCAAACTCTCCCATATTTTCGCACATTAATGACATCCTTCACTAGTGTGATACATTTGTTACAATTGATGATCACATTTTGAAGCACTTCCACTAAGCATGGATTATAGTTTACATTGCAGTTTATACTTTCTCCCACTCAATTTTGTAGTTATGACAAGATATATAATGGCTTATATCTGTCGTGTCAATGTCATTCAGGACACTTCCCAAGTCCCAGAAATGTCTCCATATTACACCTGTTTTTCCCTCTCCCTCCCTTCAGGGCCTCCAGTGGCCACTGCATTCACATCAATGATAAAATTTCTTACATTGCTAGAATCACAATATGTCTTTAGTAGAATACCAGCTGGTCTGCTTTGTGACATCATTCATTCCCCAATTCTGAGGATTCTGGGTTGGTGATGCCCAGTTGATCTGTAGTTGAGAGGGAGTTTTGATCACCTTGGGCAGATGGATGGGACTATCTTGCTTGCCGTTGCACACACTCTCTGTTTCTTGGGATGGTTGTTGGTCATCATCTCTTTTTTCATTGTCCTGGGTGAGTAGGTGTTGAAACTCTGTTGAGATTCACACCCCAGCTGGTACATGGACATTGTAAAGATATAAGTCTCATGGACATAGTCCTCTCAACTCTAGATTAACTATAGGTTCAAATAGAAGGGGCAGAAGAGGAATGTGTAGGGAAACCACAACTGAGTCTAACTTTATCACACTGGGGAGCATAAGTTCTAAAGTAGGGCCCAATGGCAGGACACCAAGTTCCTGAGCTGTCTACACTTCCTATTGTGTCTGGATGTCTCCACTATTTGAGGCAATATTTACTGTGGCAGTCAATGTGATTCTGCTGAGATATGCATAAGCATAACCTCTGGAATGACCTCCTCACTCACTTTGAAGACTCTTAGCAATATAAACTCCTTTGTCTGAACCCTTTCCCCCTTTGACTCATTCTCTTTTTTCAGTTGCATTGCTAGGTGGGGCTTGGTAGTAATTCCTCTGTGCCAGGGAAGCTTATCTCCAGGAGTCATGTCCCACACTGGAGGGAATGTGATGCATTTATATGCTGAATTTGGCTTAGAGAGAGACCATATTTGAATAACAAGGAGGCTCTCTGGTGGTAAATCTTAGGCACCCTATAATATTAGCCTAAGTTTCAATTTCAAAAGTAAATTTCATAAGTACAGTCATCAGTGTCAAGGGGCTGTCAATGGTCCATCCTCCTTAACTATTCACTGACCCTGAAATTAGGCAATTTTGCTGTCCCAATAGAGAATGTGGGCAGAGCTCCACAGGATGGGAATTGGATATTCTTTCAGTTATTGGGTGAATCTCCACACACTGTGACAATGTCCCATGAACACAATCACATTTATATGCCTTATAGGTATGACCCAGGTGAATCTCCTCCCATGAATCCCCTATCACTGACACCCTGCAGCAATGATCCTCCCCTGCAACTGTTGTAACCCTTCTGTGATTCAAAACTTCTTCAAAAATGAAGTTAAGAAAATAACCAAATACAATTAATAATAAAATAAAACAATAATGATAGTTTTAAAAATAACAAATAAAATACATTTTTTAAATTGGAATACTAAAAAACATAACATATTTATATTTTGAATGTAAGATATGTCTCTTGCAGACAGCATATTGTTTGTTCATGCTATTAAATACATTTTAGCAATTTCTTCCATTTGACTGATGAGTTGATTCCATTTGCATTTGAAGGCACTACTGATCATATAGAAATTTCTTCTGTCATTTTTCTATTTTACCTTTTTAAGTTTTATGCTGTTTTTTCTCTCACTGTAACATATATGGCTTTGAATTTTTCTCACAACCCTTTCAGTTCTTTCCCCTTCTAGTCACAGAAGCATTTCATTTCTTAATATTTACACAGCAAGCCTTGAGATATAACTGAGCTCATGACTGATAATAAAATGTGTGGTTAGAATTCTCTCCAAGAAACTCTAAAAATAATCTGATCTTTGAACTGCTTGACAAATTTTGCATCAATAGATCCCTTAGTAATTACTGTAAAGATGTAACTTCAGCCCTACTGACAAAAATTGTAAATACTCATTTTACAAACTTACTGTGAAAGTGTAACTTCTGCTCTGCTGGAAAACACGGTGAATATCAGGTCCTTGTTTTTCTCTCTTGAGGACTGCACATTTTAATCATGCTACCCCCTCACATGCTCTCTCCATCTGCACATAGACATGGTAAAAAGTCCCTCTTGCTTGTGGCAGGTGTGGCTTGAGCTTCAAAAGTGTAATGCTCTCTGCCCATTGCCACAGGTCAGGATTTAGGCCATGACCAGTCTCAGACTCTCAAAGGAGAGGTTCTCCCCTCTGGAGCATTGAGGGTGGGGCCCCACATAATCCCCCTATTTAACACTCTTTGTTCACCAAGCTTGAATTTTCTGAGTCTTTCCTTTGTCTGAGATATCCCTCTCAGTTTGGTGGGAAGCTGTCATTTTACATGGCTCCCTGCTTGGAACACTCACTTCAGTTTAATATTAATTTGCTTTCTCGTGTTGTACCATTTTGAGTGCCTTCCAAATTCTATCTGGATGATTTTAATTTGTTTTTAGTCCATGAATTTAGAATGTAACATATTAACAATATAACAATTATCTTCAGTTTGAGACCTAATTAACTTCAATAGCATGCATGCATACTATAAACTTCTGACACCCCATCATTTTTTTTACTTCTTACCACTTATATGTTTCTACATTTTATGTACAAAAACCTTGAGTTATCACTACATTTTATGCATATGCATTTTAACACATGTAGGAAAGAAGTGGAGTTACATACAAAACAATACAGTATAATAATGCTGGCATTTACAATTACCCAAATGTTTACCTTTATGCAGATCATCATTTCTTTAGGCTGTTTTGAAGCACTTTGAAGCATATTTTCATTTCACTCTGAAAAACTCACATTAGCATTGCTTGTGAGGCAGGTCTAGTTGTGATGATTTTTTTTCCCTCAGCTTTTGTTTCACTGAGGATGTCTTATTTTCTCCTTCATTTTTGAAAGAGTGATTCACTGCATATAAATTTTTGCTGGTGGTTGTTTTCCTTCAGCAATTTATGTTTTTCAACCTCATGCCTTCTAGCTTCCATTGATTTCTGATGAGAAATCAATCAGCACTCAATCTAATTGTGACTCCCTTGTATGTAAAATGTTGCTTTTCTCTTGCAACTTTCAGAACTCTTTCATTATCCTTTTCATTTGGTAGTGTAATCAATATATGGTGGGGTATATTTTTTTCATTATTATGTCATTTCGTGATCTCTGAGCCTCTGGATTTGCATATTCACACCTTCTTAAAAGTTTGTTATGTTCTCTGTGATTATTTCTATGACTATCCCTTCTCACCCTTTATATCACTCTTCTCCATCTGACAGACCCATAATGTGTATATTGGTATGCAATTGATGTTTTAGGCTATTTTCACTTTTAATATTTCTTTTTCTGCTCCTCAGACTGACTCATTTCAAATGTCTTTATTCAAGTTCACTACCAGCTCTAATCTGCTCTTGAAACCCTCCTGACAATTTTACATTGCACTTATTGTGGTCTTCAACTCCAGTCCTATTATTTTGTTACTTTAAAATTTTTCTCTTTCTTAGGCTATCATATTGTTCATTAATTGTCTTTCTGATATCATTTAACCCTTTACCTGTACATTCATTCACACCCTTTAGAAAATTTAAGACCTCTTTTTAAAAGACTGTTCAATATGTGCACATTCTCATCTTCATCATAGGTATTTCCTGTATTTTTATACCCTTCCTTTGAATGGAACATAATTTCCTGTTTCTGTCTTTGTATTCTGTTCTTTTGTTGCACACTGTGTTAATATTTAAAATGTTAACTCTTGAGTTGATGCTTTGGATGTATTTTTTTTTTTTTTTTTGTAACCAGCAGAGTTACAAAGGTTAGAAGACAAACATTTTCTTGCACTTCAGCCCTCCTATCTGGAAGGTTAGTTTGCCAAAGACAAATGTAGTATGCAGGGTTTTCCTTGCCTTTCTGGGTCTTTCTCTTGTCCTGTGGCTGTGCTTCATTGTTGTTTTGAGGTTCCACTGTTCACAGGAGTTTGGTTGTCTGCTCTTTTCCCTGGATATAGACTGCCCTCTCCTGAGTATTTAAAGCTGACAGGTCTTTGTCCCAGACTGTCCACTTCTATAATATTTCACTCTTTTTTCTTATGATGCTCTTGTGTAGAGTGCAAATTCTGGTAGGAAGGTCACCCCAGGGATGAATTTCCAAAGTTGCTGTTTCCCAGCCATAACAGAGCCCGGGAACAATGAAAGGGGTGCAGACTTGCACCAATGTGTCCTGTGGAGGAGGACAGTAAAGCCAACAAAAGCTTCTTTGATGGCTCCCTAAAGCTGAGCTTTCCTAGCCTGCCAAGCAAATGCAGCACTTCAGCTTACTCCACCCACAGCCCTGGGAATTACTGCTTCTTTAAATCACCACTGCCTCTGCCCTTGTTCAGGAAAGATTGAAACATTGGCTACCACCAATTTTGTCCAGATCAAGTTGAAACAATAACTTCCCCCAGATTCAATACCCAGTGAACTGAATTTGTTCATCAAAAGCTGTCATCAGTGATCAACTGTGCCTCCCCTGCTCTTGAGAAATAGTATTTTTATATCTCTTTCTGTCAGTAGCAACTAGCCAAGGACTGCACCCCATTGGGGGTGGTCTGCTGTGAGATTGTAGAATGGGCAACAGCAGCTGACACTTAGAGAGAGCAATTATTGTTCTATACTATAGTTTATTGGCCTTTTCCTCCTGCTCTTCCTCTGGATGTTGCACAGTGTTCTTCTGGACTCTGGATATTTAAAATAGGTGTTTCAGATTGTCCTTGCCCATTTTATAGTTCTGGTAGAAGGATTGAGTACTAGAACTCCCTACTTTGTCATCATCCCAATGTCTCATAATTTTGTTTTCCCTTCCAGGTCACCATCTTCAATTCTAAGCAAATCACATGGTAGGACACCATAAGCTTGGATTTTATTTACAGAGTCTATATGGAGAGGGGTAGAAGCAGGGCAGGAGCAGTAGGATGAGAAAGGCATGCTTCTGGTTAAGTTAAACCCTATTTGTCCTACCCTAAGGAATACTCAAATAAGAAGATGTTTCTGCCTAACTTACTGAATCTATCCTAATTAAAATTGAATCTATCCTAATTGTCTGGCCTCACACTCACCATTTTTGGAGGCCTGTTTGTAATCCTTTTTCCAGAATAAGAAGAGGTATAAGATTCCGTGAGCCAGGGTACTTCATGCCAGGCACTGAAAGCCCCCTCATTGATCTCATGATGAAACCAGCTTTCTAACACCCTGGAATTCATGGGGATTCTCAAAGTCCCATTGATTGATACACTTCTTCCATAGGATGTAGACAGCATGCATAGGTACCCCAACTGTGGGTCATTACCTCAAGCCAGGATGGTAGACAAGAGGCAAACTCTCAGTTGAGCCCACAAGCCCATCAGTCCTGTTTTGTTCAAGACACCACCATAAAAAATGTATGAAAGAATGATGAAAATAATTGCCCAAAGTGAATCAATTCCATTCCATAATTCCCCAGGTACTCTACTTGCAGCCCCAAAATCAGTGGAACAAGTTGCTCTGGAGTTCATCTTGGTTACACAGGATTAGTCACAAAAATCTTTTAGTAAATGAATAGTTTATTACTTAGCACAAATCACCCAAAGAACAGGGGAAAAGATTCAGTCATGGTCTATGTCCCAGGTAGGCCAACTGCTCAGGCCAGAGTTGGTACATGGCTACTCTACATGCCCCACTAGGAGAGGAATGACTCTGAGCTCTTTTATTGTTGAGTATTTATACACTCAGAAGGAAGAGGACAATACATCTTGACATGTTTGCTCTTACTCATTTCACAATCTGGAATGTTGTACACTTACATACACTGTAAAACTGGCATTAAGTTAAATCACAGTCAACTTGATGGTTCTTTATTACCAGCAGACCTAGTAAAATGCCAGAAAAAACAGTCATTGTTCCATACAATGATTTGATGGAATTAAAAAGAGCATTATAATCTATAGATTTTGATTAGTGTCAATTGTTTCATCAATTATAACAAATGGACAGCACTAATCTAAGATGCCAATATTAGGGATAACCATACTTGGGTGAAAGGGTATTGTATGGGAGCGCCCTATATTTCTATTGTATTTTTTCTGTAAATATGAATCTAAACTTCTCTAAATATAAAGTTAAAAAAAATAACCACACTAAAAAGAAAAGAATAAATCTAAAAAAGGACTATTATGCTCACTAATGAAGTATTGGTGATTACAGAGATCTCCTTTCATGTGAGGAGATGAAGTGACCTTCAGGGTTAGCTATGAAGAATTTGAAGGAGGCGGCCATGCAAAGTGCTAAGAAAATAGCTTTCCCAGTAGCAGTGTCAGTAAGGGCAAATTCCTAAAATGGGGAAAGCAGTTTCCATTTCAAGGTACAAGAAAGAGAGTGGGGAAAATTGCTTAGGGATGCAATTGGAGAGCTGAGAAGAAGGCAGATCATATGGTAGAACACCATAAGCTTGGATTTTAATTACAGAATCTATATGGAGATGGGTGGAAGTAGGGCAGGAGCAGCAGGATGAGAAAGGAATGCTTCCTTGTAAGTTATCCTGTATTTGTTCTAACGTAAGGAAAACTCAAATAAGAAGATGTTTCTGCCTAACTTACTGAATCTATCCTAAATATTGTGTTTTAGGGAAGTATACTAATTAATGTACAAGATACTAGAATAAGAAAATATTACCAGGCCTATTTCAGTTGGCCTTGACTATGTTGTTTCTCATCTTGCCCCAACAACCTTGCTCAATCCCCATATATGTCTCCTCTCCCTCTCTCTGGCTTTCACTTGACACCTAAGCATGCTCTCCCCTCTCTTTATATCTCATCTAAAACTGAGATAACCCCACCACTGTAAGTACTGCACCCTCACTCTCCTTTCAGAACAAAGGTTCTTAGATGAATCTTTGGCCATTACCTGGCACCATTTACTCATTTTCAATTCAATTCCTTTTCAAGTGTCATCTTGTCACACTTCAGCCACCTACTCCAATGAAACTACTCTTCTAAGGTTACCACTTACATTCAAGATCTCAAATGCAATATACACATTCCTTTCTTTATCTTCTTGTTTTTTTCTTCCTGATTTCTCATTGTTTATAGGTTTGATTATATTATTTCCTACCACCACCTTGGCTTACCCATATCATCTTTTTCAAATTCCTTCCTACACCAGGTTTCTTTCTTCTCACTCTAGTCTTTCTCTATTTATCCCTCTCATGTTGATGCCCCCAAGGTCCAATCTCTTGCCCATATACCCCTCACTCTACATATACTCTCTGAGTTTCCACATCCAAACTATAGATCCAAATGTATCAATATGCAAGTGAACCCAGCCCTTCACATCACTTCAGCCCCATATCTGAATTTCCAGTTGGACTCTCATGGATACTTCAAACTAAAGCTCTTCCCCCAAAGTTCTGCCCCTCTTCCCAGTCAGGGTGAGTGTTGCCACCAATGCTCTAAGCCAGAAGATCAAAAGTTTCCTTGACATGTCCTGCTCCTTCATTCATTGATGTAGTTAGTGATGATGTGTCAAAACTACTCCCTAAATATGTTTTCTTATTTCCCTCCTCTTCCCTGTTATTCATGCCATAGAGTTAGCCCAAGTATTCATTTTAACCTGGCTCTCTATCACAAGGTTCCTACTAATTCCTCTGTCTCTTGCCTGGCCTCTCTCCAATTCATCATCTATATTGTTGATATTAGAAAATGTAACACACTTATTAAAATTATTTCTATTGTTTATGTACTCT
The DNA here is from genome assembly GCA_029593785.1 of Cabassous unicinctus. Taxonomy (NCBI): domain Eukaryota; kingdom Metazoa; phylum Chordata; class Mammalia; order Cingulata; family Chlamyphoridae; genus Cabassous; species Cabassous unicinctus. The sequence goes on along the minus strand of JAQZBX010027568.1, from coordinate 11,145 downwards.
GCACAGTAAAGTCCAAATTCCTCAGCATTCCATACCAATAACCCCTTGGCTTGGCCACTGTTCATCTCTCCAGCCTCACCCCTACCATCTCATTAGAGCTATGTTACACTAGAGGTCAGCATATTCTAAACAGGGTTCTGAGGATAAATTCTCAAGTTATTAATAAAATGCTGATCAAATAATTTGAATTTGTGAAAGTGGAGAAATTGGTTTAAACACAGTAATGGACATTGAGAGTTTCCAAGAAGGGAAGAAAATGTAAATTTTGAGTCATGAACTCCTGTTTTTTTTTTTTTCATTGAAAACCCATTAATATCTCTAGGAATTCAGTTTAGAAAATGCTACTGAAGGCATTTGAAATAACTTATAACTCTTCCTAGATTATGCTAATCTGCCTTGCTTCTACACCTCTGTGTGGGATAATATCCATTCATTCATTTACTCTTGTTTTTTCATTTAAAAACATTCAATGTACAACTGTATATATTAAAACTGGTAAAGGTTGAACATTCAGAAGAAGAATATGAGCTATATGAGCTAAATTAGTAAACATGTGCTTAAAACAACCAGGCTGAAAGAAATGGATGTGGCTCAAGTGATTGGGCTCCCATCTACCATATAGGAGGTCCAGAGTTTGATTCCCAGGGCCTTTGGTGAAGGCAAGCTGGACTGCATTGCAAGATAGCCTGAGCAGAGAGCTGGCCCATGCAGATTGCTGACCCATACAGAATGCTGGTCCATGTGGAGAGCTGGCAAAGCAAGATGATGCAACAAAAAAAAGACACAGAGTAGATACAACAAGAGATACAGCAGACCATGGAGCTGAGGTGGTGCAAGAGGTTGAGTGCCTCTCTCCCATTCCAGAAAGCCCCAGGATCAGTTCCTAGTGCCATCTAAAGAGAAAACAATCAGACACGCAAAATCAAACAGAGAGCAGACAGCAAGTACAAAAGAATGAGGGGGTAGAAATAAATAAATAAATAAATAAATAAATAAATAAATAAATAAATAAATAAATAAATAGACAGATAAATCTTTAAAAAAACAATCAAGCTGAATGCTATGAACTTGGTGGTATAAAGTGGGAGGAACTGAATTGGGGAAGATCATGAGACAGTAAACTTGTCCTCTCATTCTTTACAGTGCTAGCTCTGAAATATGTGTCAGAGTTTTATTTTAGGTATTTTGAGAGTTAGATGTTAAGTATGTATGTATTTACATTTATATTTTCTTCATGCATTTATTCTTTTGTTATTATGAAGTATCTATCATTATCACTAGCTATATTTTTTGTAAAGTCTATTTTGTCTGATACTAATATAGCTATTCCAGTTTTCTGATAGTTTCCTTTTGAGTGATATATCTTTTCCTATCATTTTATTAACACTCTATTTGTGTGTTTGAATCTAAAGTGGGTCTCTTGTAGACAGTACATTGTTAGATCTTGTAATTTTATCCAGTCTGATGATCTCTAACTTTGGCTGGCCTGTTTAGGCAATTCACATTCAATGTAGTTGTTGGCATTTCTGGATTTATATATCCCTTATTAGTGGTTATTTTCTATGCCTCCTCTCTTGTTTGTTCTTCTCTTCCTCTTGACTGTCTTCATTTGTGTGTTATTATTTATTGTACCATTTGAATTGATTTGTTTACTTTTAATGTTTCCTTTAGTTACTCTTTTGGGATGGGAATACATCTTATTTTATGACAATCAACTTCAGATCAATGCTAACTTAATTCCAGAAATATAGAAACATTGCTCCAATGTACCTCCATTTCTTATCCCCTTTCTTAAGGCTGTTATGATATATAGATATATTTATATATTATAAATGCTCTATGTAATATTATAATTACTGCTTTATACAATTTTACATCTCTTAAATTAAAACACGAAATGAGAAGTGTACCTATAGAAACTTTTACATTATCCCACATATTTGTCATTTCTTGTGCTATTTATTGTTCCCCAAATGGAGTAAGTTCTTTTCAGTCTGAATTATTTGCTTTCAATTTTCTTGTAAGGCATGTATGGTAGATGGAATTATTTGCCCCCAGAACTGCCAAGTTCTCTTTCTTAATCTCTATTACTTTGGTATGAAACTATTTGTAATTAGGAACTTATTACTGGATCCTTTATAAGCAGTTAATTTGGCAAACAGCAGCAGGGAAAGTCATAAGCAAAGACCTAGGACATCACCATGTGATGAAGTGCTGCTATCACCAGAATGACAGACTCCAGGAGAAACCATAGCCATGTTGACATCTTGATTTTGGACTGTTAGTTTCTGAAATTCTGAGTGAATAATTCCTGTTATTTAAGCCAACCACTTAAATATTTGGTATTTTTCTCTCTTAGATTGTCTTTATTTTACTTTCATATTGCTGGATATAGAATTCTAGTTTGACACTGTTATCCTTTACAATGCTTTGATCTTGTAATTCCACTAATTTGTGGCCACCATCCATTAAATTCACTGATACTCCACTTTGTGTAATGAGCCATTTTTCTATTGTTGCTTTAAAGATTTTATCCTTGTATTTAATTTTGCTTAATTATCTTTTTCTATCTGAATTAAACTTTGAGTAAACGTGTCACATAATAAAGGAAGGAGGAAGACTGAATTATTCTATCCCAGTAACCAAACTTTAAATGATCTCCCTACTAAAATAATTAACATTTTGCAGCAATTAGGAATGCATAATAATTTTAAATATATATCTTATGTGGGGACATATGCAGGGAAAACTTGTGTTGTGGCAGAATCAGTTTTGAGATTGATTTTCTGGTAGGTCCTCACATGGCAGTGGTATGCAGATGACTGGCAGTAGCTTCTCTGATTCTCTGATGAGCTCAGAAGTTGGCTTGCTGGCTGAAGTACATTTCACATGTGCTTTTGCAGGGCTTCTCCACTATGAGAATCTTCTGTTGCACATGGAGGTCTGATGTCTGGAAGAAACTTTTTTGACACTTGGCACAAACAAATGGTCTCACATTTCTGTGTCTTCTCTACTAGGTGTCTATCTGAGAGGGATAACTAATGATCCAGGGACAGTTTTTACTCTTGTATAATTTTGGGGACTGTGGATTTTTTCTCAGTTTATCCCACATCTGAATGTTCCATTGTTGCATTGGTTGGGCAAGCTTAGGTCTGGCTTGATCTCTCCAGGGGAGAAACTGTGTTTCCACCTCTGTAGGGAAATCTTGATAAGAGAGTTCTCCTAGGGATCTTTCCTGGGATATGGAGGAATCAAGCTCTGTTTTCCTGGAGTTGTGCAGGTTCTCCCAAGAACCACTCCCCTCTTCAGGATAAGGGCAATCATTTTCCTTAATAATAACCAGAGAAGTAACTTGATTGTGTCAACTAGTAAGACTGCCATTTACTTGACTGGAATATTACAGAAATGTTGATATCCATATGCTTGTCCTGTTTGATGGGGAATATCTTGGGGACCTTGGAAGGGTGTCCTTATGCTCTCTCCTCTTGGGGATCCTGCTGGCATTTGTTCCTTGAGATGAATGACTTCTCTTAAAGTCATATTCTCAGAGAAGTGGGTTTCCTGTCCCTGCATGTAGATATGGACAAAATCAGGTGACTTCATGCAATCATGGGTCAGATCTTCCATGAGTTTCTCCAGGTTTCTTCCACTTGAATCCCAGTTCTCTGTCAAAGTGGACCTGTTTCTGCTGTATGCTTTCATCATAAACTGTTCCAGGGCCAATTGAGAAATAATGTTTTCCTTGCTGTGTTTTTCTTGCTACAGTCACATGTGAAACACCTTACAGAGCCTTTTTAGTTCTCACTTTTGAAATGAGCCATTGTTGGTTTGATATAAGCTGAGCTGAGCACCCTAAAACTTAGAGTTCCCATCCCTCTTCTAGATATCATATTCTTGGATTGGTCCTTGTATTTGGTTTTCATAGTTAGTGAGGCCAAACACAAAGAACACTCTTTGTATATATCAAAGCAGGGTTTTTTGAAATTCCTGTGTATGGATATCACTTATTATTAAATCTAGTTAATTTTTGGTGTTTATTTCTTCAAATATTTTTCTTCCTCTTTCTCCCCTGTCCTTCTCGGAGTCTTTTTGCATGGAAGTTGGTATAATTTATGTTGTCTCACAGGTGACTGACATTTTATTAATTTTCTCTCAATAATTTTTAGTTGGGTTTTGAACAGTGGATTATATTTATAAGTTCAAGATTCATTCTTTTGGGTAGCAGATGTAGCTCAAGTGATTGAGCTCCTGTCTACCACATAGGAGGTCCAGGGTTCAATTTCCAGGGCCTCCTGATGTAAAGCAGGCTGGCCTGAGTGGAGAGCTGGCCCACACAGAGTACTGGCCCATGCAGGAGTGCTGGGCCATTCAGGAGTGCTGACCCATGCAAGGGTGCTGGCCCATGCAGAGAGCTGGTGCAGCAAGATGATGCAAAAAAAGAAACACAGAAGAGAGATAATAGGAGATGTGGCAGACTAGGGAGCTGAGGTTGTACAAGAGATTCAGCAGTTCTCCCCTCTCCAGAAGGTCCCAGGTTTGGCTCCTGGTCCCACCTAAAGAGAAGACAAGCAGACACAGAAGAACACACAGAGAGTAGAGTGTGAGCACAAAACAACAAGGGGAGAGAGGGAGAATTAAAGAAATAAGTAAACCTTTTTAAAACGATTCATTCTTTTGCCATCTTGAATCATCTGTTGCATTCCTCTACAGATTTTTTCATAAATTTTTGATTCATCAACAATAAAATTTCTGGTTTTAAAATAAATTTCATCTTCCTCTTGAGGATTTCCTTTTGTTGCTTCGCTGTAGTCATATATTCTTTTCATTCATTAACTATGAAATACTTTAGGTTTGGAACATATTTATAATAGCTTTGGATGTCTTCATTTATCAAATTTCTGGTGATAGCTATGGACCATTCCTATTTATTGCATTTCCCCCTATGTATGACTCACATTCCTTTTCTGAAAACTAATCATTCTGGATGACTTAATATATTTTAGCATGTCTGGATTCTTATCTTTACTTGTGGTGATGACTTTTGTTGCTGCTGTTAATTTTTTCTTTCATATTTTTATTTTGGTCTTGCTTGGTCTAAATCTATGAATTTTCTCTCCCCTACACAATACAGCAATATATGTCTCTGCTTGATATACATGTGGTCATATATATACATAAACACACAAATATGTAATATTTTACATTGCACATATTATATAATTCTTGCTGGCTTTCTATGCATTGCACCTCTTTCTGTGTAGATTAACAGTCAGCTAATAAATGGACAGAGGTTGTGTTCAACAACATTGGGCCACTGAGGGTTCAATCCTCTGCTCATAGGTTTATATGGGTACAGGATTATTCAAAGTTCCCTGATATTTTTATGTCTGCTCTGACTTTTCCTTTCTTCTGTGCCCTTTCAGTACACTTATGTGCATGTGTATAGTCTCAGGATCAGATAGAAGCTTTTGGATCATGGGGGCCCTATCTGCCCTCTATTACTTATACATGGAACATCATCTGGACCTGTGCTTCCCTACAACACATCCCTAAGCCCTCTCCAACTTTCTGTCTCTGAGGTTGTCATTTCAACTGATTATGCTGCTAGGAATGGATGTGCCCACTGCTCCATTTAATAAGCCCCCCTTTTAGGAGGCACCAGAGATTGAACATGGGACCTCATAAATAGGAGGGAGGCACTCAACCACTGAGATTCATCTGCACACAATGAACCCTTTTTGACTGTGTGAGATGTGCTCATGTTCTCAATGCCTATCCTGCCTTGGCAGCACCTCTACAATGACCGATTTCAAGTTCAGGAAGGGAATGAGAGCAAATTCAGATCAGATGCCACAGACTCCCATTCTTCCTATAAGCATAAATGGTACCAAGATTACTGTATGCCTTTGATCTCTTTTCCAAGAGTTCATATGGTTCTTTGGTTAAATTTTACGTCTCAGATTCATATTTTGGAGAGACAATTCATGAATATTTTTATATGGCCATAGTGTGAAGTCCTGGAGGTAGACTTTTTAGTTAAAAATGTGTAGGTCCTTTGGGGGTGGGTACATGATTTGGCACAGGAAATAAAGGATGAAAGAACAAATAGTAGCACAAAGTGAGAAGTTGAGTGTATGGAAAACAGTTATCTCAGCCCATCCTGACTTGTCAGCCACTTTCGGCAACTTGTACCAAGGAGTATAAAATAGATTCCCAAATCAGCAGAAGGCATAGTTTGGATAAGATTGAATGTAATTGGAGCCCTTCCTGAAGTAAGAAGAACCAGAAATGACAGGGAGAGAAAGCTGAGGGTAAGATACTATCTAAGACTTTTCATTTAAATGGCTGGGATTCATACAGAGAAGCAAAGAGTGACTTTATCATGAGGATAATTTGCAAGCAAATAGATGAGATTAAGTGTAGGAAAATGAATTTTTTATTTTGTATTTCAAAAGTCTGTGTCTCAGGGCAATGCTGAGATCCTATTTGAGGGCTCAGCTTGTGGAAATTATGGAATAAAAAATTATGTGATAGTCACCAGTGCCCTGGTGCATAAGCCTGGTGTTTAAAGAAAGACCTACACATTTTTTTGCCAAATGTGGACATTACTGTGCTTACTTATACTTTGTGAGATGGGTGGTCTGTTTTTTAATTAGACTCATATTTGTAACAAGGTGGCTGGAAAGAAACAAACCTTAGTTTTCACCTCTAATATCTGATGCATATCCACTCTTTAAAAATGCAAGAGTATAGCTCTGACAATTGACAAACCCCCAAAGGGCTGTAGAGCTGGCAACCCAAATTGCTTACCTAATGGCTACCAATTACCAGTGTACATACAAGGTGGAATAAACTATCTGCATCTTATTCTGACAGTTCTCTTTGTATACTAATTATGGTAAGGATTTAAGGTACTTTGAGTTATTGAATATTTAAATGCTTGAAAAAACTGGAAGAATTTTACAAAGAATAAAATATGTTAAAAGGAGCAATAACGATGTTCAAATGCAATGAGACCTTTTCTTTTTATGCATGATCCCTATGAAACTTATAACCTTGTTCAAATAAATTGTGCACTGAAATACAAAATAATTAAGAATGAACATATTTACAAAATTGTAATGTTACAGTCTACACGCACTTTAGAAAGCTATCATAGAAAGTGAAGGAAGGGTGTAAACAATCACAAACTCTAGATTGCATAAAGAAGAAAGCTGAGACACCCTGTCCTACCAAATTAGGAAAAATGATAATTTCTGCTTAACTTTATTCATCCATTTTCTTAATCCATGGCCATGTGCTCAGCAGCCATCTTCAGATTCTGTAAATCCTATAAGCTCTCTGTCATGGACCCTGACCTTCACTCACAACTCCTGTGCCCTTGCTGTCTGTGGGCAAAAAGCAAACCTCTCCTACCTTAGAGAAACTCCCTGCTCTGTTTCCCATTGGCCTTCACCCATTCAACACTAAGTTCCAGGAGAGAAAGCCATTCAGCTAGCTCCCTCTTATCCATGAGAATGGATCCTGGAAAGGGGCAGATCTGCAGCCAACCTGGGCCCTCTGATACAGAGGGAAGGAAGTTTGGGGGTGCAGCCAGATTTAATGGAGGCCACAAGCCCTGGAATTGGGCTCTCTGATCCAGTGGGTACTGGTGAACAAGGAAGAGAGCTCAGGATGGAGACGGACAGGTGAGCCAGTAGCTTGTGCTTAGGCTAGGCCTGGAGAGGAAAGCAATGGCCTGGGGCTGGGAATCAATTTTTGTCTCCTGAGCCCCATGAACCCTTCCAGGCTAGGTGGGACCACACCGTGCTTTGCCCTGGGAGACGATGAAGACTGGAGAAATCCAACCCTCAAAATCTCCCTCTCTTCTAGCTTGGACTAATTGTTGAGGATGTCCCAGGAAAGGGGAGAGAGAGGGACATAATTTAAGGCTGATCCAGCTTTTGACTCACAGATTTGGTCTGCTGTATCCCAGGAGCCATTCCAGGCTGGGCAGTGCTGCACCATTGTTTGCCTTGGGAACCTGCAATGGGCTAAAGTTATACAACCCTCCTTATCTCCTCCTCTACTAACAGGGACTGAGTATTGATGACTCAGAGGGGAGCAGAAATATTTCCAAGCCAGGAAAAGTGAGGGGGATGCCAGAAAAGGCTTGAGAACTATCTAAGTGAAAGTTTGAATTATAAGTCTCATAGCCCTCAGACAGTGTTGCAACAAATACACTCCATCCAGGCATTGAACTGAGAGCTGCCACAGAGCACTCTCTGCTGGTAGATCAAGGAAGTACATGCAAGAAAATTAAAAATAAGTAGGAGGCTCTTTCTGGCCTCTCTAGCCTCCCTTGCCAAGGTCCTAGGAAGCAACACGACAACCAATTATTGGTCCAGTGCCCAGTTTTGAGCAACCAGCAAGGAATTCCTCAAAATCCAGGTCAGGCCAAGAATCAAAGAGCAGTGGTAACATACAGCATCTTGTCACTAAATTCCTACAAAAGAGAAAGATATTGAGCATCTGAGTAAACTATATCCTAATCAGATGCCTAGATAGCAGCAAAAAATTATGAGCCATACTAAGAAAATAGAAGACATGGGCTAAGAATAGGAATGTATCACAGCCCCAGAAGAGACACAGAATTTGAGACAACTAATCAGCGAGATGTGCACAAATTTCCAAAATCAAATTAATTAGTTGAAAAATAATATATGGTTAAAGAGGTAAATGATCTCAAGAAGACATTGAGTGAGTGCAAAGAAGAATTTGAAATCCTAAACAAAAATTAACAGTACTCAGGGGAATGAAAGACCCAATATGTCCAATAAAAAGCACATTTTAGACATAGAACAGCAGACTTGAAATGATAGAAAAAAGAATAAGCAATACTGAAGACACAACAGTTAAATTGAGGAGAGAAAAGATCAGAGAGAGAAAACAGAGGAAAAATTGAGCAGGGGCACAGAGCCTTGAGTGACAACATGAAATGCAAGAACATACCTGTCATGGGAGTTCCAGAAGGAGAGGAGAAGAGAAAAGGGTCAGAAAGAGTATTTGAGGAAATAATAGCTGAAATTTCCTGACTTTCATGAAAGAAATGAACTTACATGTCCAAGAAGCACACTGTACCCCAATCAGAATAAATCCAAATAGACCTACTCCATGACACATACTACTCAGAATGTCAAATGTCAAAGATAAAGGGAAAATTCTCAGAGTAACAAGGAAGAAGCAAACCATCATGTGAAAGGGATGTCCAGTAAGACTTAGTGTAGATTTCTCTTCAAAACCATGGAGGTGAAAAAACAGTGCTATGATACGATTAAAACACTGAAAGAAAAAAGCTGCTAGCTGAGAATTCCTTATCCAGAAAAATTGTCCTTCAAACATGAAAGTGAATATAAAATATACACAAACAAATAGAAATTAAGAGTTTGCAAAAAAAGAATCGACCTTTGCATTAAATATTAAAGGAAGCCTTATAACTTGACAGAAAAAGACAGGAGAGACAGGCTTGGAGGAGAGTATAGAAAAGAAGAATAACAGAAAGGTCAATTAAAAGAATAAAAAGACAAACAAAACTAAGATATGACATAGGAAAACCAAAGAATAAAATGGAAGAATTAAATAGTGCATTTAGAGTAAAATCATTGAATGTGAATGGATTAAACTCCCTAACCAAAACATAAAGGCTGACAAAATGGATAATTCAACATGAGCCACCCATATGCTGCTTAAAAGAAACTCACCTTAGACCCAGGGATACAAACTGGCTGAAAGTGAAAGGTTGGAAAAGATACTCCATGTGAATACTAACCAGAAAAGAGCAGGAGTAGCTATACTAATACCTGACAAAACAGACTTTAAATGCAAAAAATTTATAAGAAATACAGAAAGCCATTATATATTAATAAAAGGGATGATACACCAGAAAGATATAACAGTCATAAATCTCTATACACCTAACCAGGTGCCTCAAAATACGTGATACAAACTCTGGCAAAACTGAACAGTGAAATAGAATAATCATTGGAGACTTCAACATCCCACTCACATCATTAGATAGAACAACTAAACAGAAGATCAACAAGGAAACAGGACTTGAACAATATGATAAACAAGTTAAACCTAACAGACATATGCAGAACACTGCATCCAAAATCAGTGGATTCTTCTCATGTGTCCATGAAACATTCTCCAGGATAGACCACATGTTAGGGCACAATGCACCTCTCAAGCTGTATAAAAAGATGGAAATTACACAAACCATCTTCACAGATCACAGTGGAATGAAACTGGAAATCAATAATAGAGAGGAAAAAAGTAAATTTCTAAATGTGTGGAGGCTGAACAACACACTCTTAAATAATCAGTGGCTCAAAGAAGAAATTGCGAGTGAAATCGGTAAATATTTTGAGACAAATGAAAATGAAAACACAACTTATTAAAACTTATGAGACTATGCTCGCAGGAAAGGCAAGATGGCATTGGTTTAAATGTAGCATCCACTATCTCTTTCAAATGAATGAGGGCAGAATCCTGCTGGAGTGAGCTTTTTTGGGAACCCACACAGCAGGAGTTTTCAGGGCTTCAATTTGGAGAGAGCTGGACAAAGAGATAAATTGCTCAAGGTAAAACACTGAGTTGCTTCCCTCAGAAGCTGGAAACTGTGGCACAGCTAAGCCCCATTCCCAAGGCAAAGCCATTGTGACCCTCAAGCCCTGATTCCCATTGACCACCCATCAGAAGGAAGCATTCTCTAAGAGTGAGAGGGTTCTTGTGAAGGGTGGAGAGGGTTTTCCTTTCTGTGAGTTTGGTTGCCTGGACCACTTTTAAGCTTTGAAGAACATAGCAGCAGGCTAGAGGTGGCACCAAGAAAAGGGGGGTGGCAAATCTGATGAGGAAGTCTGATTTACCTAACACCATGGGAGAGAGAAATTTGGTGTGGAAGATGGTGAAATCAGGCAATTGAGTAGTAGGAAGCACTTAATAAGCTTCTAAGAGTCTATTTAGTGTCCCCTGGGAGGAGGGGGTGGTCTGGAAGAGGGTTGAGAGTCATTTTTCTGTGGTGAATTCACTCACCAGGGTTCCATGTGAATTTCAAAAGGCTGCTCAACATGACCAGGAGAAAGAAGGGGTATCCACTCAAGCAGG
>JAQZBX010027567.1:0-28282 GCA_029593785.1 Cabassous unicinctus | reverse complement strand
CAACTTTGGACCCACAGAAACTGTGAGATAATATTTATTGTTATTTTAAACTCCTAAGTTTTTGGGTAAGTAGTTATGCTGTGATGGATAACTAATACAATCTCTTATCACCCAAATTCATAGTTTTCTAATTTTCATCATTAATATAAAGGGAAACTGGAAATAATATTTTAATTATTTACCCTCCAACTCCCTTCTCCTATTTCATTAGTCCCACAACAAAGACAAAAAGAATAGCTGTTAAAAAAAAATTAAGGATAAAACAAGATCTCATTTTTAGAAAAAAGTAACTTCCTTGTATAGGACAGGTACTTCCTAAAGAAAATAATGAGAAGAGATTTGATAAGAGATAAAAGAGATGGGACAGAAGCCAACTTGCTGCCTTAAAGATAAGGAATGGAAATAAGGGGAAACTAATTCTGAGGAAACCAACTCAGGTTGGTTTCTTCCATTTGCCACAACCTTGCTTTAGTAGATTCTGCTGGGAACCATCCCCAAAGAAAAGTGTTATAATTAGAGTGGTCGGAAGAAGACATACTGTATGGTATCCCAGAAGGCAGTAGAGTTTGCACTAGAGTAAGAAAAGGAAGAAAAAAATTTAAGTGGCAGCACTTAGGCATCAAGATAATTTTGAACAACTATGTGATGGCAATTTGCAGAAGTACCAGTTTTATCTCTATTGTAGGTAGAGAAGGATTCTCAAATGTTTTTTATCTTCTTTTTTCGCTTTTATTATTCCTTGCCATAACAAATGTGGAACATCATACACTCCAATTAGAAGCAGAGATATGCCACCATGATGATTCCCTAAAGCTGGTGGTGGGGCACATTCTTCACCTTGCCACCTCCCTAAGCACAGGCAAAGATAATTTTTGCTAATTTAAGAATTTTTAATTTGCTTGAATTTTTTTTTATTATTGTTTCTCTTAGCCTAATGCTCCTTCCATCTCCTTTTTCAAAGTTCTCTCTCTAGATTTCCTTCACTTTGATGATACTAAAGACTAGTAAAAGAAAAACCGTGATAATCAGTAGCATAGTAGAGAATATTTTCTTTCATCTTCAAAAGGCCTTTTTAAAGAAGATTGAGAAAAACACTGAAATTCTTTTCATTATTCACTGGTAACAGTTAATGATATTGACTCTATCCTGTATTATGATTTCTAAGAGTTTTCTCTTTCTAGAAATGCCATAAATACTAAGAGAGAGAAATTCTTCTTAATCATAAACTGTTGGCTTCTGTTTTTAAACAGTGGATCCATGACAAGTGTCAGTAAAATTAGCAGTGTAACAGTGAAAAAGTATAAGACCCCATTAAAAAGATATTCAAAACACAAAACACTAGGCCAGATTTTGGTTAGAGGCCAAAAAAAAAGGGTATAACTTTATTACTTTGTAAGGAGAAGGAGAATTACCATTGGCACACATTGTCAATCATCACTAATGTTCCTTTGAGTGTCCTAAGCTCCTTAAGAAAAATGAATTAGAAAGACAAGAAACTGTTTTACAAGTAAAATACAGAAACAGAACAAAAGTGGTTAGAAATCTGATCAGTTTTATCAACTTGGCCCCAAGTCACTCCTTTGCCACCAACACTGAAGTTCTAGAGCTTTTAGGCTAAATCTTGTAAAAGAATTCTTACTTGGCTTTACAGAATTAGAAACTTTAAAAGTAATCCATGGTTCTGATTCAATGAGAGACCCCAAGCCAGAACCAACCGGTTAGGCTGCTGCCCAATTCTGACCTACAGAAGATAATAAATGTTTATGGTTGTTTCAAGATGTTACATTTTGGGGTCATTTGCTATGCAGCAATGGATAACTAATATAATCTTTCATCACTCAAGCTCATGCAGTTTGCTAGAGATTTTCACTAATAATATAAAGGACAATAGTATATATTGTATAAAGAAACGTAACTAGCAACATTATTTTTTTCCATTTATAAACAGAACATGTACAAACGTAAGCAAGTAGATTAATGAAATTATTTCCAGATACTGCTAATAGTAAGTGAGAACTGCTATTATAAAATCAGTAGGCTGATTATTTTCCCTAATTTGCCTAGTTTTTATGAAAAGCTATTTCCACATCAGAGACGCTACTATAAAATATCCCTTTTCAGAACCCTATATCAGTAGAAGGAAAATGATTCTAGGATGATTCTAAGAAGACTTTAGGTTGGAACCACAGCAAATTGTGAATGCAAGTATTCCAAGGAATATTTTTTAATATTTCTGTATTTGATAGACTTCTAAGAGAATGTTTATAGGATACATTTTTAATTTCATTCTTCATCCTTTGGCGAACTGTGGATATATGATCTGTGGACTTCTCTTGAATTATAAGCAAACAATCAAAAGAGTTGGGTTTATATTTTTTTCTCTATATAAGTGAACATAAAACTAAATAATCTGCAAAGGAAAGGTATGGCATTTTACAAAAACAAAGATTCTTATTAACAAATTTATAATAGAATCTATAGGTGCCATGGGTTCTACTTAGGGCTCATTTTCAGACAAATTGGTAAATAAAATATTTTTTTGAAAAATGTCACCTACCCTTAAGAGGATCATGCTCTGCTCTCATAATATCAATAAGCGAATTTTCCAAAGAGTGCATGTTCAAACTGTCATACATTCTACTTCGATCCTGTAAGAAAAGAAAAAGACTCAATATAATCAATGCAAATTTTACAAAAAGCGATTATAAAAATATAGTCTAAATCCTCTTACATAAAGTGAATAGGATATCTGATTAATATAATATTTACTAATCAGTTTGCATCCCAAGACAATACCAGTAACTAAGGATCTCATGAACTACAATCTCTCTTGTATTAGAGGACAATAAAATCCATATATTTCTAAAATCTCTTTTCAAAAGCAGTCTAATTTCACTGGTTAATATTAATGCACGACAATAAAGTCATTTCTATTATCATTCTCAACTTAGAAAGAGTCGTAAAACGTTATATATAAAGAAAGCATTTTCAGTTGTTTAACTTCTAGACTTGTACTGGCACAAAATTAAATATTTGGGGAGAAAGAACTTAATTCCATAATTGCACCATACTTTAAACATCTATCAAACATCATATGTTGCTTGAATTAGCAGTCTGAATTGACTTTCATAATAATGAATGCATAGACACCTTATAAAGTAAAAGCAAAACAACATGAAATACTATCAGAACAAAGACCAATATATAGAATATATATTCAAATCCCACTCTCCAACTGCTCACATATTGGTCTCTGAATTTCTAAGATTCCCCCACACCTCCCATCTCACATTAAAAGGTAAGAAGGAGAGGAAAGCATGAACGTATCCTCATTTCACTAAATCTTCTACTCAAAGTAGGACAAAGTCAGTGTCTTTTGTGTAGTTGAAAGTCTTATTTGTTGAGTTTTAAATCCTTTAGCTTGCTTACTAGAAGGAAGGAATTTGATTCTTTAATGCTAATAAATTGGTACTGTATTCTGCTCAACACACAATGTACCTGAGCAAATATATATGGAGAATTAACACAGCAAGCTTTAGGCCATGCCCCTCAAGACACCTGGGAGCCTTTTCACAAAATACATCAGAGCCAACTCCCACCTGTTTATATGTGTATTTGTGCACACACGTTTGTGCATGTGGAAGTGGGAGAAGCAGGGGCATGACATTTTAAATTTTCAAAAAATGATTAACACAGAAAAAAGGAAGGGAAGAATCAGAAAAGAAAGTGGGGGAAAAGCAGTCCCCAAAGAAACCAGAATTAGGCACTTTAGAACACAAATTCTTAACCTGTGGTCCATGAGCTTCTCTAGATTATATGCAAAATTCTGTAAATGTGTGTATATGTAATTTTCTTCTTAAGGTTTACAGCTTTCATCAGTTCTCAAAGGGGTCCACAATGCAGAGAAGATTCAGAACCAGATCTTTAGAAAGCTGAAGAGAAATGTAAGACACTTTCCAAAGAATATGTTCATTTACTTACTCTATTTTGATGCATAAGTTAGGGTTTTAAGTTTTTGTTGTTGTTTGTTTGTTTTAAGGAGATATCTGGGGATTGAACTCAGGACCTCATACATAGGAAGCAGACGCTCAACCACTGAGCTACATTCGCTCCCCAGCTGTAAGCTTTTTAAAGCTGAGGGTGAGGGTCAGTATTGTAAACTAAACAAGTTGCTGTCAAAGAAGAGTGTGAGAAGTAATACTCAATGATGGAAAGAAAGCTAGGTTCTTATGAAACTCTATTACCAAGTAGCTCTATCAGTGCCCTTGTTTTTGCCCAAAAACCCTTTGAGGTATAACACACCCATCAATAATAACTGCTCCCTCAAACAGTGACTTAGATGGGTGACAGAAGCACAGACAATCAATGAGCTATGACAGTGAATCTCCAACTTGAGCATGCTTTGGAATCCCCTGGAAGACTTGCTAACACACATATTACAGGGACCAATCTGCAGAATTTGATTTAGTAGGTTTGGAGTGGCATCTGAGAATTTGCATTTCTAACAAGTCCCCAGGTGCTGGTCCAGAGACCACACTTGGATGAATTTAGTAACTACTTGATCTCTACCATAAAAACGTTGAGCTCTGCGGGGGCAAAGGCTATACTTTTTAAATGGTAATCATAAAGTACTACAAAGCTGTCTCAAATTCTCAATGGATTGTTATTCATGCTAATTGACTAAAGTGAGACAAGTATCAGATATGACAAAGCAACCTTGCTATCAACCTGAAATTCTGACAAAGATTTGAAGAGTGTTTTATCTTCAAAGTTCCAGAACTATAAAATGTAAAATGGTATAATGAAAATTAATGTTTACATAATTAAGCAAAAAAATAAAACCTCAGAAGTTATGCTATATCTCTTATGGTCTAAGAATATATTATAAATACTTTAGCTATATTAAGCTTAAATTCTTCCAAGGAAAATGTGTTAACAGTTCAGGGTTATCTTCTTACGCTGATCCTTTTTGAACAGATATAGACTATGTTCCATCTTTAGTTAACCTATGACCTAAATTAATGGTGACTATTAACACCATCCAAACATTTATTTCCCAACTTTTTTTGGGAGGGTGGGGCCTAACCTCCACTTTCATACCAAGGCATGTGATCTTGCTCTACAGCACAATAAAATTAATAAACCAATTCTGTATAAACTGTCAGTGAGTCACTGATAACACTTAAAGCATGAAAGAGAAAATATTTAAGATATATTTAACAAATATCAGTTACCACTATATCTAATCAATCTGAAAATTTTATTCGAAAAAGCTGCATGTATTAATAGCTTTAATGCCTATATCCAACTGAAATAGTGAGATGCCACTGACAAGGTTCCTTATTTTCCTTTTCATATCAAGTTTTTCATCATGAACCAAGCTCTTACTCTAACAAAGAAAACAGTAAAGCTATTTTAAAAACTATTGGCTAAGTTAAACTTTATTAACCATCATCTTCATCCACATGATTTTTAAAGTACCAAAAACAAACAGCCTTGAGTAAAGACCTCATGACATCTCAAAACTGCTTTCTGCATTTAATGAAACCTATAGGTTCATGTGTAAAAGACACAGATGATGCTATTAAGTAAATTGCAAGATTTAAAATATGACTTTTGAAAAACCAAAAAACAAACAAGTCTGGATATAAAATATTAACATTCATGCATTTTTCTTAAATAAAATATAAGAAATATCTGTGTTCACGCAAACTGCCATTGGTTTAAAAAGTGAATAAAAGTCTTAAGACAATTTTAAAGTAATCACGAACACACCAATATCGATTAGCATCAATAATTGTGGAAAGTCATAACAATGCAACTTACATTTATTACTATACAGCTATTTGAACACAGTCAAGAGATTTCACGGATATGAAAATTACCTGGCACAGAATCAAGGGTTTTCAGGACTGATATTACAGAATCCCACAATAACAATCAGACATTGGTATTATCTGAACAGATTGGTGGAAAAACTCTAACTTCTTAGACTTTTCTTATTTTCTAATACTTATTTTATTTCATAATCCCAGATATTTGCCACAAATACTTATGGAAGCTTCAAAAAAGTCCTAGAAGGGTTGTTTCCTAATTTTCAAGAGGTTGAACTAAAAGAATAAGATTTTAAAAGCTGGAAAAATAACTCAAAAAGGTCAACGTACAATATAAAAATCAGTATAACAAAAGGAACTCAAACTTAATTCAAAAGAAAATTTTTGATGGGCTATTACTTTTTTCCTTCGATATTTTCAAAACCCTGCTGAATTTTACAGTAAGTGGTCAAGAACCTTTCTTCTTGAAAATGAAGTGGATTATAGAAAAACCCTATGTCCTCAATATTTGAAGATATAACAGATATATGAACATGTATTCTTCTGCTTAAGGAGAACCAGCATTTATTATATTTTTAGTGTTTGTGTTTAGTCCTCCAAGTTCTACTTTATATTAGAACAAAGTTGTGCTAATATTTAAATATTTAAAATGGAAAGTTTAAGTAAATACCAATTATACTTTCCTGATTACACGCTTGTTATCGCACCATGTTGAATTAGCACCAGATAATGGGCTACTCTGTTGTACTACATCATGTACCACTCTTTCTTATACTCTCTTATATCATTCTCTAGTTGTGTCACTTATTCATCCAGTTGGATTCTCAGTGTCTCCAAGGCAAGGAATAGTATTTTCCTCCCATATACAGGGCAATCAAAACACTACCACATATATATGAATGTACATTTTTTGAACTTTATTATTTTTGAACCTCAAAATAAAGTGCTTTAACAGTCATTCTGAAAAAGAAATTTAAAAAATTTTGTTATGAGCCAAAAAGGGCCAGACCTATTCTTGTACCCACAAGTCAAGAAGAAAATATTTGAGGTAACAAACACAATTAAAGAATTAAACTCAGGCTAGGACATATAAAAAGAAACAATACATTACCTAAACATGTAAAACCAAAGCCTGTTCTCTCTCATTTTCAATAACTAACAGTTTTATGCCTACCAATATCCCTGAAGTTCATCTTGTCTAAGAACCACAATTTAAGGAATGCTTTATTAAATGAAAAACTGGACTTGGTCTACTACAATATACTACTTTTTGTATAAGATGATTAGCCTACAAGTTATTTTTCTGTGAGAGATCCCCAAATTATTATTTATTATAAATATTATAACAGCCTTGATATTGAAGACTGGGGGAAAATACCTTCAACTAATTCAGGGTCGTTTACGTGACCTGCTCCAACACTGCAGGCAGAACTTCTGGAAGAGCAAGATGCAATAATTTAATATGCTGATAATCCCCCCATGAAGGGACTGGCCAACATGTAACTTACAGGCTTCATACACTATATTATAGTTTTTAAGGCATGACATTGCCTTTGTCTACAGGGAACTGATGTGACAAACGTAAACATGTAAGTAATAATAACCTTAATTAAAAGTATATTTACTCTTTGATTTAAAATATTCAAGTATTAATATTTCAAGTATTAATAAATATTGCATCTAACTGAAAATTCCATTTTAAAGTTAATTTAGAATTCACAGTTTTGAGTGTAATTTCTTGGAAGGGTAATTAGTATTTTAGTGTAACTAATTAAATAAAAAGAAAAGAAAAAGTTGTGTAACCAGGGTTTTAAAATAAATTCTCAGCCCTAAAGAAATTCATAAAAAATGAGATAATAAATAAATGTTTAAGACAGAAATATGCATAACAATTTGTTTGCATTTAAAAAAAAAAATTAATCTGAAGCTTTTCCATTAAAAAACAAGAGTGTGTTTAAAATAAATATCAACCCAGAAAATTTTACATACAACCAAAGTAATACCAACTATCAAACTACCTTTTTTCCATTTACTGGATTTATGTGTCCAGATCTTGGCACTGACTACTTCAGTTTTAACAGTATTTTTCAGGTCTAATCAGTTTGAGAGTTAAAAAAAATAATAATAATTAAGAGTTAAATGTTAAATAATGGATTTGTTAACTAAAATTTATTAGTATTAAAATGTTTTTATATGATGAAAAAGGGTCATAAATGAAAATATCTACCCAGATTTTTAAGTGCTGAATATTTTCTATAATTTCAATTTTGTCAGTGAGAAAATGCCCAATGATTTAGGATATCAATTCAGTTGGTAGTTGCTGCAATTTTTTAATAGCCTCAATTTCAAATACCTCAACCTTTTATGATAAGATGGAAATACTGAAAAATTATGTATAATGAGCATATTTAGGGTACTAAGAGGAAATGCTTTTTTTTTTGCTTTTAAGACCAGTTGAGAGGTGATAAAGTACCTGGGACCA
Source organism: Cabassous unicinctus (assembly GCA_029593785.1). Taxonomy (NCBI): domain Eukaryota; kingdom Metazoa; phylum Chordata; class Mammalia; order Cingulata; family Chlamyphoridae; genus Cabassous; species Cabassous unicinctus. Next base: position 19,966 of record JAQZBX010027567.1, on the reverse strand, counting down.
TGGTACCTCATCTTGGCCCCAAGAAACCAAGACCTCTGTATTCTAAAAATAAAGGAGGAGGAGGGAAGCAAGGGAGGTAAGAAATGACCAAAACATGTCAGGCAAAGTACAAGAGATGGCTGAAAAGACCTTAGATGACCTACTTCAAAGTCCTTCTTCTATAGATAAGGAAACTATGACCCATGGAGATGAAAGCCCATAAACTGTCTCATCCAATGTAAAGATTGTGAAAGGAAGAGGCAGAGGATCCAGGTCTCAGACCTCCTTTCCTAGTTCACTTCATTTTTTACTATCTTTTTTTTTTTTCCCACTGCTGTCTTCAATTTCATCATATTATCCTTTTTTCCTAACAAGAATTTACCTAAAACACCAGATAAAAGCAGAGTGGCTTTGAAATGAAGTCAGAGTAGGAGGTCTAGAGCCACTGTCCTGTGGTGGCCCCATGGGCATTTCTGCAGCAGAGGCCAGTTTGAAAGTTTGAAAATGACTTCCCTTTCCTATCACCTCTATCTATTCTCTAGCATTCCACCAACTGAAATAACCTCATAACCTAATTTCTCAATATCCACACCCCCATGGACCTTTTATGCAAGCTAAATTTTTTTCTACTCCATAGACATGTACCCCTCTCATATACGTACTCTATTGCTTCTTCCTGTACATACTGTTAGAATAATTACTTCACTTCCTTTCTAAAAACACGTCTCTTGCCATCTTCAAAATTATTATCATCATTTTCCTCTTTTAACATACCATCTTCTAGGCATTTGAGTATTCAATGTGAACAACATAAAAGTGCTACCATAAAAACATCACTAATAAGATCTAACTCGGCAAGAATGGAGAAGAGAGGAGAAAGAGTTGGAGAGCTAACTTACATTAACAAGAGAATAAACTGCAAATTACAAGAGGTAACTAGTATTTCTAAGTGGAGATCCTGGCAGGAATACTTTAGTAATAGGTAGGACTTGTCTAAAACACTTGTTAATGGCTCATTATTGAAGTCAGTGCTAACCTTCTAGATAAGAGTGCTATTTATAAATGTATTATTCATTTGCTTACATAGTCCTTACTTGTAAAATCATCTCATATTGCTAAATTGTTTGAGGAAAAGCCTTAGCTAAGGATAACACAGCTGTACTCAGTGGACTCCCACAATGTCATGTCTGTGCTCATTCTAAGGAATGTGCTTATATCTAAGGAATGAATCCTTAGATATAAGGACTGAGTTTTCTATTTGTCCCATAATAATTCCCATCACCTGGTACAATGCATGCATTCAAATTCAGTATGTTGGAAGTCAGATAGCATTTTGTAACTACCAAGGGTTTGAAGGTAATTTAAGACTGACTCCCAGCTTTCTGACTCAGGGTTACTTCATAGGAAACAGACTGTTTGGAAGAAGACAATATAAGAGCAGTAGCAATATTGAGAATAAAGTAAATACTATACCATAGAGTTCTTTATAAAGGAAAAAAAAAAATTGAATTAAGAAAAGGCTTTCTTAGAAATATATCTTACAGGACAAATGCAGATTTCATGATAAAAGTTTACTAAAAAGTCCTGTAAAACATTAATGAAATGTAAAGTTGTAAGTTATACATATGATTTTGTACCCAATTGCAAATAATTCTGATAGGAGATAAAATCTGTTCAGTTCGACCGATGTTTAAAGCCAGGTGCTCTTATAACCCCAGGGTATAATTAAGTCCCTTTTCCAAAAACAAATTTACTAAGTTTTGGAAATATTAAATGATTACTAATTTTAAATTTGAAAACAAAGTATTCAATAGTTTAAATCAAGTGACCCTTAAAAAATAAACTGCTTTAATGTCCTCTGACATACGCTTAAATAGGCATAATTGAAGAGTAAATAATAAGTCCTAGTCATAATATAAAAACTAGGCTCCTCGCCAAAATCCTGAGAAATATACACTGTGCAGCCTACCTGGTCTATTCTGGATGTTCCGGCTGCAGTGCACCAACTATCTTGGAGTGAATCTGAGCCCCAAGCTGGCAACTGCAAACTAGATCTCACCTTCAATAGCATAGAAGTTTTCATCAGAAATGAGCAGTTCTGTTTCCCAAACCCACCCACAAAAAAAAAAAAGAAAAAAAGAAAAACAGAAACAAAAACAAAAAACCAATCAAATTCTTTCTATCTTTTATCTTTGCTCTGTCCTCTAGGTTTTAGAACATAAAAACAAAAACCTTATTTAAAATCTCCATAAGGGAATTTTATCAACATTAATACCAACAAAATATTAAAAGGCCTGAAAAAAATGCCTAATCATTTTAACTATCAGGCCATATTTAGAAAAAGTCACTGAACCACTGAAGACAATTTGAATTTGAAGCAAAAATCCTTACTATTATTTTGCCATAATCACAGCTGTACTAAGTATATTCTAATATAGAGAGAGCTTATCAGAGTCAAATCTGTGCATAATTACATTATAAAAGAAATGCATTTTGATGGCCTATTCAAGATTAACAAATTAAGGCATTATTAAGGAGCTGCCAATTAAAAGCTTCAATATGTATTTAAGAAATACAGCAGGTTTTTCTATATTTATGAAGCTTTTTTCTATTGTGTGCTTAAAGAATTTTTTACATTCTCAATTTTCTCACTCTGTATGCATATTTTATGCTTTGATAACTAAATTCTATGTTTAAAAATTACAGCTTTCTTTTCCTTAGTCTGTTAACTTTACCATGTAATACTACTACCATCCAACTTTCTACTTTCAAAGATTAATATTAGAAATAAGCCATTTACATACCATTCTTACCTGTAATGGTAAGAGCGTATTACTATTGTTGTCTGTTCTGAACACATTATCTTCAATCCAAGATTTTGGAGTCAGTGATGGAGTAGATCGAGTAAATTTCGGTGGTGCTATGACATTACCAGAAAAGGGTTTCTTCAATGGAGATATCTGATTCATAGTTCCTGGAATTCCCATGTTTCCAGTTCTACGATGATCTCTACCATGCATTGCTCCCCAGGACATACTTCCAGTGCCCCAGCCACTGTTCTGATGGTTGCTCCAAGGAGATTGTTTCAGAAGAGGCTGGGGAAAACACACATCTATTTAAACTATAGGCATTTAAAGTGTTTATATATCAAATTCAAATTTTAGATCTGAGCTAAGGATTTATATGATCTTTAAAAAAATGAAATATATAAAGGTAATGCAAGATACCAGTAAAGGCTTGAGATGTTGATATAAAGTATATTTTACTGTTGGGTGAGTTTTCATCATCTTGTCTAACCTAAGTTATAATGAACCAAACATATTTTGTGGCAGTTGCTAAAACAAAACTATGCAGTCACTTCTTTCTCTTCAGAGAGAATGGAAATCATGATAAATATAAAGAAAAAAATATGCTTTTAAATTGATTAAATTAACCTTGAAGATCCTCAAAGATAAAACCTACATTCTCATCTTAAAGCAACCATATTCTGCAAGGCACAGGACTAAACAGTCTTTAATTAAAATATCCCAAACCACATGAGTTAAACATTCAGAGATTTTAGGTTTCCAAAACAAGTTGTACCATTACAAAAGTGCATATGGTAATTAAAAATCCCTTTGGCATGAGGACAATATAGGAAAAACTTCATTTTGGTGTATTGCTAATTCACCTTTTAAAATATGTTATTCCAGTTTTAGTATACTTTCTTTTAAAGTGTTTTGTTTTTACTTCACTTTATTAACCATGAACTGTTAAGCAATTTTCTAATGTTACCCATAGGGGGATCCACTGAGATATCCTGACAATAAACAACTCCATGCTTTGGTTTTTCTAGTAAAGATCTTAATAATACAAGTCTCCATTTAGTTTTTTCGTTTTCAAAAATAACCTATGACAAGTGATATATTCAAAGAACAGAAAATCTACCAAAAAACCTACATTAATTGTAGATTTTAAAAATTGCCAGCAAATTTTACTTTCAATGAGCTTGTAATTAAAGTTTTATATATTAATTATTTGTGAAGTTTAGCAAAAGTAAGTATGGAATAGGGTGGTATATGCAAAAAAATACAACTAATGTAAACTATGGATATAATGGTACTATTTAATTTTTATTTTAAAATAATTTAATAATTGTAACAAAGGTAACTACTGTTTAAAAAATTAGTACAATTACAAAAAAGTGGTATCATCATTTGCAACAAATGTTCCACGCCAATTCAAGGTGTTGGTGATGGGGTGGTGTATGGGAATCCTGAATTTTAGCATGATTGGTCTATAAACCCACAACTTCTCTAATAATAAAAATAAAGAAAATATGGACTGTATTGTTACTATAAGTAAATACAACACTCTTAAAATCAACCCTGCTCCTTACAGGACAAATTTTTTAAACATCTGATCTCTAGTATCTATTCTTTTTAACTTTTAAATGCTAATATAATCAGGAATATATACCACCCTTTTCCCCTCCACCTAGTTCAAAGGCATACCTAAAGGACCTTGGACAAGTAACTTCATTCTTGAGGGCCTTATTTTCCTCACTAAATGATTCAGTGTTCAAATTCTCTTCCAGCTATCTAAAATTCCCTATGAAAGCGGAGTGATCTCTTACACTCCCTTGCAAGATGCAACTTTTGTCCAAGAGCAAATATTTAAAATATGGATCATGATACATTCTCCAAAGGTTCTATATCATGGCTTCTGTAATGCAGAAATACCTATAGATGATTTTCTGTAGCAAGTTGACAGTTTAAACTACAAAGATACCGAAACACAAAAGATACTCAGTATACTGCTCAAGATTATGTAAATCATGGAGAAGTAGATTATTTCAAAATTCCATATTTTTACTCCTTAGAAGGCCACATCCTTCTTTCTCAGTTAGAAATCACACATTCAACAAAAAATGTTAACTGTTACATTTGTTAATTTAGATAGACAGTATTCACTGTTTAAAAAGGCTAACCCTTGAAAACTTTTAACTGCTCAATGGGAAAAATTATATGCATAGGTAAATATTGGTTAAGGTCAAATTTTGTTTGTCAACCTTTAACTACATAACCCTACGTGTAGAAAATGGCCTTAAGCAGAATGATCACTGCAGTAAATGCTGACTAAACAACAACATAACACTCCTTCAATGTCAATTAACCAACCCAGCCGTCACCCAAAAGTTGAATTGAGAGGAAAACAAAATGACCTTGAATCAGAAAAGATCCGGGTCAATAAAAAATCTGCCCATGTTAATTATACTACCCACTTAAATTACACATACCCCCAAATACAAGAGTAAGTTAAGGCCACAAAAATATATACTAAAGTTTTCTCTTCAATGTAACATACCAATCCCAGATTCTACCTCAGTTTACATTTTTAAAATCCACAAAATATTAGCCAAATATTAAAACAAAAAGCTCACAAGTTAAAAACAATCTTGGAACGTCGCAGTTTTAATCAACTCGGCCATCATGAAGTTTCCCTCTTAAAAGACATTTGACAACCCTCAAAGGATGCAGCCCAGTAGGAAAGGAGGTCTAGCCCCGGACGGCGGTCCCATTTCTCCAACAGCGACTCCGCGGCCGGGGAGCGCGGGGCCGGGGCGCGGCGCCGGCTCAGGCAGCGGCGCAGCCCGGCAGGTCGACTCGGACGGGCGTTGGGAAGCGCACCACGGTCCGGCCGGCGTCGGCTTCAAAAGCCAAATCTCTTACCGGCCAATTAAGAATGAAACAAGTCAAAAGAAAAAAATATATATGCCTTTCCGCCCCTTCCCTCATTGGACAACCAGGAAGAGTCACGGGCTCCCCACACGCGCCGACTCCCGCTATCATTTTCCTCCTTCCCAAGTTCGCTTCCCACCGCCGTTCCTCGGCGGCCGCTGCCCGGGACTGCCAGCCCCGCGTTCCCCGTCCCTGTCCCCGCCGTGCTTCCCTGGGTCGGGCGGAGTCGGGGACGGGGGGCCTCCGGGCCGGGGGGCGTCGGGGACAGCGACACCCCGGGCGGGGAAAAGTCCGGAGACAGCGACCCTCAGGGCAGGGGGCGTCTGGGGACAGCGACCCTCCGGGCCGGGGACGCCCAGTCTCTCGCGTCTCCTAGCGCCGGCTACAAGGGGCAGGGAGAGACGACGCGCCTGCCCGACCCCGACGCCATGGCCGCCCCGGCCCCAGCCCCCACCGCCGCGCCGGGGCGTTCGAGGGGGCACCCGGCCGGCGGCGGCTTCCAGCTCGACCCCGTCTCCTGAGTCCCCGCAGCCCACGGTGGCCATTGCCCGCGCCGCCGGGGCCCGGGATCCCGTCACCATTTCCTCCCTCCCCACCCTACTACTCTAACTTGAGGCGAGCTGCCCTGGTCGCCTCTTCCCTCGGGGCCACCTCGGACCGAGCCTGGGCCTCCGGCCTCCCCGCGGCCGCGGCTCGAGGCGGAAGAGGGCCAGGGGCGCTCCCCGCCGGCCGCCGCTGCGCGCCCGCCGTCGCCCCGGCCGCCGCCCGCCGTACCTGATGGTGGTTGTAGGAGTTCCTCTGCTGCAGGAAGGCGGCCGCCGCCGCCTGGTGCTGCTGCTGGAGCTGCGGGCTGACAGGCGACCTCCGGCTCTGCGGCTGCTGCGGCGCCGCGGGCGGCGGGGGCTGCTGCTGAGGTAAATTCATGGCGGGCGGCGGCGGCGGGGGCACCGCGGCCGCCGAGAAGGGGCCTCCGAAGCCGCCGCCGCCGCCACCGCCGCCGCTCGCTGGTACGCTGAGCCCCGCGCAGCCGTGCGGCGACACCGGCGAGAAGCTCGGGAAGAAGGCCGGGTTCATGGACGACGGCAGCCCGGGGTAGAAGCCGTTCTCCGAGTCGGGGCTGGGTGGCGGCATGGCGCTGAGCGGGCCACCGCCGCCGCCGCCTCCCGGGGTGGCGGCCGACGAGCCGGGCGGCGGCGGCTGCGGCTGGGGCGGCTGCTGGGGCGGCGGCTGCTGCTGTTGCTGCGGCGGCGGCGCCTGGGGCTGGGGCTGGGGCGGCGGCGACGCGGTCTGCACCGACCAGGGGGTGCCGAAGCCGGGCAGCGGTGGCGGCGACGCGGAGCCGCCTCCCCCTCCGCCTCCCGGGGGCCCCCCGCCCCCGCTGCCGCCGCCGCCGCCGCCGCCGCCCGGGTGCGGAAGGTCCGGGCTCTGCAGGCTGCTGAAGGCGCCCGCGCCGAGCGCCCCTCCGGGCAGGAGGTTACTGGGACTGTTGAGCAGAGGGTGGTTGGGGGACTCCATGGAGCCCGGCGCGGGGTTCACCGGCGGCGTCGAGGGAGCCAAGCCCGCATTGGGGGGCTCGGCGGCGCTGCCCTCGCCCGCGGCCGGGGTCTTGCGAGGGCTGCCCGCGCCTCCGTGGCGGCGCCGCGGGGCTGCGGGGGGCGAGGGCGGGAGCTGCGGGAGCGGGGACCGGTCGACCGGACACTGCCGCGGGGCGAAGTCCTGCGACGGGAGGTGGTGCGGGTGCGGGAGGCTGAACTGCTGCTGCTGCTGGCGTTGGGCGAGCTGCGCGGGCTGGAGGAGCGGGCCCGGCGGCGGCGGGCTGAACCTGCCGGGGCAGTGGAGCGTCGGTGGCGACGGCTTCGAGTCCGGAGGGTGGGGAAGGTGGGGGGGGCTGAACTCTTTCCTCTTCTGGCTGTTCAGCTGCTGCTGCTGCCGCTTACTGAAGTCCTGCGGGGAGGAGGTGCGGCAGCAGCAGCAGGAGGAGGCGGAGGAGGAGGAGGGGTGGTGCAGACTCGGTTTGAAGTCCTGGGAGGGGAGGAGGTGGGTCACACCCGCGTTCGTGCCGCCGCCGGGGTGGTGGTTGGGGAGTTTCTCCGCGGCCGCCGCCCCCGAGAGCGGCCGCGCCGGCTGCTGTGTCAGCCCCAGCAGCAGCTCATCCTGCATGGTCTGCTGATGCGCCAGGAACCGGGAGGAAGAGGAAGCGGCGGCCGAGCTGCCCGCGCCGCCGCCGCCGCAGCCGAGGGGGATGGTGAAGGGGGAGGCGGCCTCCGAGAAGCCGGTGACAGGCAACGGCGGCGGCGAGAGTGGCCCGAAGGGCGTGGCGGAGGACAGCGGGGCGGCGGCCGCGACCGACCCTGCGGCGTAGGGGCGATACGCCCCGCCGCCGAACAGGGAGCCCGGGCTGCTGCTTCGGAGAGGGGCGGTCTGCAGCACCCCGAACCCGAAGTCCCTCATTTATGTGGCCGGTGGCAGCGGGAGGAGACGCGCCCCGTCCCCTGCCCCGCCTAGGAATCCGCCGGATCTGAGGCGGCGCGGCCGTGGTGGAAGGAGGGGGGGATCAGTGAGAGAGGGACACCGTGACTGAGCCGAGGGGGGACCGACTGCGGCCCCGTCACCCCTCACGGCGGCCACCGCCACCTCCCGAGACCGGCTCGGGCGCCGCCGCCGCCGCCGCCCTCGCAGCTTAAGAACCCCGGAACGTGCGTCAGCGCCACCTCATAATCGCGCCGCCCCCCGCGGTGCGTCCCGGCACGCGCGGGCGCGAGGCCGCCGCGCCCCCGCTGCCCCGCCCCTCATTAATATGCAGGCCCGGCCGGGGGCGCGCGCACGCCGAGAAGCTCTCGCTCCCGGAAGGGCGGAGGGAGAACAGGGGCGAGCGGCGCGCCTCTCGGACCCCGCCCGCGCCGAGGGAAAGGGAGAGGCCGTTTGGCGCGGCGGGCTTCAGGCCCGAGTCTTGCGCGCCGGGCGCGCGCACGAGGACGGGCGGGCGCGGGCGGTTCCTGGGCAACCGCCCCTCCCCGTGCGGGGTCCGCGCCAGGCCTGGCCCGGGTCGCACGCACCCCTCCCTCGCTTCGGCGGCCCCGCCTCCTTCCTGTCCCCTCCGGCCCGCTCTGGGTCACATGAGACCCGGCGGCACTGGCTGGGGCTTCCCGGGGCAGGGCTGGCCCGCGGGGTTGAAAGGCCCGGGCGCCCCACGGGGGTGCGGCTCCAGGTCTCCAGCGGCCGCGCGTGGCCTGCACCGCGCGGGCTCGGATCGTTGCTGGGTCCCGCACCCGCCCAGCCCTGCGGCTCGGCCCGGGGATCCTTTCACAGACTCGTGGGTCGTGGCTCTGCTGTTGCACGCCCTCCCCGCCTTCCAGTTCCCACTTGGAGCTTTCCTAGCTGCTCTGAAAAACGCCTCCTCGGGTTTGTTTCCGTTTTTAGCCTCCCGGGCGGCGCGCTGTCATCGACCTTCCTGCAGCCGCGTGAAGGTGTTTTCTGTAGGGTAAACATGAAGCATTGGAGCCCCGTCTGTATACTAAACATTTTCACTTCAGTAACGGGGAACAAAGTCTCGGGAACAAAACACGGCTCCGTGTGGTTATTTACACACTTATATGAATATAATGGGTTCTGAGCCAAGCTCCCATGGTAACCCTGGGCCCGCTCCAAGTCGTCCAATTTCATGAAAGCATTTAATGTGCTATGATCTGGGTTGCTGCGTGCGGGACTCCACCCACCACATTCATTCTGGCATCCCCGCCCCTTCCCCACTGGGAGACTCTAATTTAAACATTTCCGAAGCCTTATGAATTTTCAAGGGAGAAAGATTTCTCACATCAGAGCAAAAAGGAGGTTCTGACTCAGCAGCAGACGTTGAAGCTCGCAAAATGAAAGGGGAAAACGCTTTCCATGGTAGAACACTTTTTAGAAGTATTAGAAGGGGAACTATCGTGTATATTTCCTTTCGTAAAGAAACAATTTACATAGAGAAAAAACTTATTTGAGGGCCTAGATAAAAGAAAACAGTGATTCATGCTACAGTGTAAGAGAAATTTCATGTTCCTGTTTTGCAATTTCAAGTGTTTTTGGTTTGGTTTGATTTGGTTTGGTTTTGGTGCTTAGAGAAGCGAAACTCCTGAAAGAATCCTAGAATATAGACTCTTCAACCCCAAAGCAATAGCAGGTGGGTTCAGACTACTGGATTTTGCTTTACAACTGGACTAAGATTAAATATTTAATGTTATAAATTAGCACACTGTTACTGATGTAGACAGTGTGTACTTTTATGAGTCTTTATTCTGTTAGTTAAATTTGATTTCAGCTTCTCTGTTACTTCAGTGTTTCAAATTTATATGAATCCGAATAAACATAGCAGAAAGAAAACATTGCAAAGAGAAAATACATTTCGTGTATAATGTCTATGACTGATAAACTGAATTAATTTTGATATTGCCTATACAATAAGGAAAAAGTACATTTTTGAAGACTTTTTTTTTTTAACATTTCTTTAAGCTTTTTATTTTGAAATAATTTCACAGTTACAAGACAGTTGCAAAAATAATACAAACCCATACAGAGCGTGCCCCCACCTTCCCCAGATACTCAGTATGTGGTTCAAGTATTAGAAAAAATAGAAGATGGGTTCAAATTAATAATCTCAAAATTGTTTGTAATACTCAGGCAAAATATAGAACTGGAGAAGCCCTTTTATCAATCTAAATTACAATCGTCTAGAAAATAACCTGAGCTTCTTAAACATTAATAGCCATTTCCCCAGTACCTATTAACATTTTAAATGTTTTTCATTAATGTATTTTACAGGGAAAATCTACTTCAGCAACTAAGGCATGTAAAGTCTTAAAAATGGATGAAGTTTTTCTAAGTAAAGTTGTATTTACAGATGATTGGAATCATCTGCACATCCAACAACAAACCTTGAAAGCGGAAGAAAATTTAGGCATAAAACTTAACTCAGTGATCAATTGAAACTGCAGTTACCGCAACATGGAGGGGAGGAGAGAGGGCATATTTCAAAGCTAAAGTTTGAACAGAAACAGGAGTTCTTGGTGTTCTGGTACTGGTTTTGTTTAGAAGATTTAGAGCTCTCTGAAATGGGCTAAAGCCATGAAGGTGAAGTCTGGTATTATGTAATAAGTTCAGCCTTCATAGTAAGAATGTCAAATTCCAAATTCTAATGCCAGCTACTTTACTCACTGCTTTACCATCTCAGAGAGTATCCTGAGGGGCCCATTTTTTATAGAGAGGAAGGTTGCATTCTGATACGGAAAACTCTTTAAGGTGGGGAACATTCCATCATTTAAAATATTCAAATAGGAATGTTTCTTATAATGGGGGTGTGTATGTGAGGGATTTTGGAACTCTCCGCAGGCCCACTGCCAAGTTCCTGGGAGTCTATATTATGATCTTTTTTACATAAAAATATTTAAAATATATTACCACTAACTTGGCCCGTGATTTTATTTTGCATTCCTTAGGTCATTTACTCCTACTGTGCTGGACAAGTGTTTTTAAAATATTTTTGACTACGACCCAGTTCACACAACACACACACACACACACGTATACACACATATATGTGAACATGCAACTAAATAAAGCTTTAACCATTCTTTGACAGTTGAACAATTCTTGCTCTCAATACATGCAACAAACTCCGTTTTTAAATTCTATTTACTTTTAAAAATATTGGTCTCAAATCAGTAAGTTGATTTTAGGAGCGGCCGGTTCATGAGCTGAAATTAAAAACAAAAAAACCCCACTGTACTAGAAGTCAGTTTCACACATTTTCTATCTTAAAGCCTTGTCATACCTCTCCTACGCTCATTCTCAGCTTCTGACCTGGCTTCTGATTTCACTGAGAAAATAGAAACAGTCACAGGATAACCCACATCTCTACAAGGGTGACCTCTCCAAGCTCCTATCTAAGGCCAGCCCCTTCCGCTGGCCCAACAGATTCCCACCCTCACCCACTCTTGACATATCTCCAATAGTTCTCTCTCTCATTATCACTTCTTTCCTCCCTCTGAAACACTTTCATGTGCATAAAAATATGCTTTATCAGTTCCCGTCTTTGGAAAAACAAAAACAAAGCCTCTTGACCACCTCTTCTGCCCCTTCAGCTTCTGCCCCATTTTTCTGCCTTTGCCTCTTCTGAACTCCAGACTGCCTATACGTATCTTCAAGCCGATGTCTCTTAGACACCTTGAATTCAACATGTGGAAACCTGAACTTTCTGCTTCATGGACCCCATCTCCATGAATGGCAACTCTGTCGTTTTGGTTGCTCAGGCCAAAAATCTTGGAGTCATCCTTACCTTCTCTCTTTCTGCCCATCAACAGATGACCTGGTCCAGGCTACTATTCTCTCTTGCCTGGATGGTTGCTCTAACCTCCTAACTAGTTGCCCCGCTCCTGATCTTGTCCCTGTACTATCTGTTTCCAACACAGCAGTCAGAATGGTCCTTTGGAAATGGAAGACAGATCAGGCCATCTTCTCAAACTAAAAAATTCCATTTTCTCAGAATAAAAGTCAAAACATTTTCAGTAGCTAAAAGGTTCTTAATTATTCCCTGACCCCACTAACCCCTCTTACCCCACAATGCAATGTTTGTTGTTTCTTTAACAGGCCCAGCTAACCCAGCCTCTGGGCCTTTGCACTTGCAGATTCTGACTGCATGGATTGTATTCCCTAAACACCAGGATGGCTCCTATCTCTTTCTCACTTCCTTCAAGTCTCTGCTCAAGATCATTTTCTCATTGATGCTTTTCCTGACTGCCATTGCAAAATAGCAACTCCCTCAGTTTAGCCTCCCTATTCTGCTTATCCTGTTTGGTTTTTTCTATCTGACACACTATGTACTTAAATTATCTGTCCTCTCCATTAGATCCCAAGTCCTATGAGGGAAGGTACATTGTTTTGTCCACTGAAACATTATCAGTGCCTCCTAGAACAATGCCTGTCACACAGTAAGCGCTCAATAGTTGTCAACTGCATGCATTGAATGAATGTTAAATTGAGTTTTTTTGGGGAAATATATAGCTTCATGTTTTAGTAATGAAGGTCTGTTTGCCAATTGCTCACTTACTGGAAGGAGCTACCCAAACACCATACAGATTCAAAAAACAGATAATTCCAGCCATCTATAGGATGAGTGAGGACATAGAAGAAGCTGGACTTCAGGTCCTGGAACTGCGATATTGAGGAAAGAGATTGAAACACAGGAGCTTGAGCAAAAAGGAGTCAAGAGTCCAACTCTGAGAAACAACAAGTTCAAGGAGGATGACAATAAGGCCGACTTTGTGCTGAGCCTCCAAGCTGCTGGTTTGTTACGGCTGCACAGTCTATAAACATGATTGACCCCAGAGAATGAGAAAGGGTTGAGTCTTTATATAGAAGCTAATTAGTCCTGGTTTGAAGTTGGAGAGGGAGAAATTAGAAATTCAGGTCCATCCTGACCCCATCTGCCTTCAGAGTGCTTTATTGACAGAGCAGCCCAGAGCAGCAGCATCTTCAATTACTTCTGGTTCTCCTCCTGTGTTTCCACACATACATTCACAGTCTCCACTGCTTTCTTCCTCTGCATATCACTCACATATTGGAGCTTCTTAGGCTTAAGTTATTGGTCATCTTCTCTACTTACATACTCTTTCTAGGTGACCTTATCCACCACCATGTTTTAAAATATCACCTACATGTTGATGTTTTCCAAACCAATCTCTCCAGGCCCAAGGTCCAAATTTCATATTTCCAACTGTGTATTAAACATTTTGATCTGGGTGTCACTCAGACAATTCAACTCAATGTGTCCATATGTGCACTTACCATTTCCCCCCAAATTCTCCTCCTTTGCTCCTTATCTGGCCTGATGGCCTCTTCACACAACTTGTTTCTCAAGCTCCAAACAGGAGTCTTGCTCCCTCTCTCTCACCCATCAAGCACAATTGGTCACTATTATCCCATCAGTTCTACTATAGAAGTGTTGCTTAAACATTGTTCCTGTGGTTCATTTCTACCAGCAATGCCTTAGCTCTCTCTGCTCTGACCTGCCCTATTACACAGCCTCTTAGCTGGCCTCCCTATCAGTTTATCTTCTGAATCTCTTCCCTTTTATTGTCTCAAAAACATATGTCCCTCTTGCAGTGTCCTTGTCAGGAATCAGCTCCCAGTGTCAAGCGCCTGCAAGTGTCTACTTCCTACTAATAGATAGGACCCTTCAGGACTTGTTTGCAACTTGCCTCTGCACCTTTATTGCCTGTCGCTCTCTCTTTACTACCGGATCCTCTGAATCAGCCATGTCATTTCACAACTCTGGGCCTTGGCACATGCTATTTCTACTTACTGGAGGGGCCTTTCTTTTCCGCTAGCTAACATGGCTTTATCTTTCAAAACCCAGTTCAAACACCACAGCCTTTCTTAGCGCCTTCCCTGAGAGTGAGCTGAGCCCACTTCTATGCTTTCACAACATTGTGGTAATACATTTTTATTATAACACGTATCACATGGACAATAATTATCTGTTTCCTTGGCTACCTGCGCTATTAGGCTCTGAGTTGCTATAGGTCATGGGCTTTCTTTTCTATATCTTAGCATTCCCCTTTCTTGCCACAATACCTGGCACACAAGCACCTAATACATATTTGCTGGTTAGTAATTGCCCAATGAATGCTGCAGGAAGGAAAGATGAAAGGAAGGAAAGGAGAAAAGGAAGGAAGGAAGCGAGGAAGGGAAGGAGGGAGATGTTTCCAAAGCACGCTTGCTTGTAGATCATGCCATTTTGTAAGGAACTGTAGCATTATTGGCTTATGTTTGCTGTATGAAAAATTAAGTTAATGCACCATAACCCAAAAGAAAACCCTCTTTCAATATTTTTCTCAGCAATTCCAAACTGAAAGCTCCATTCTAGTTATCAAAATCTCCATTCTGGTTATTATGTCATCCAAAGATGAACTCATTGACACTCATTGACAAAGGAAAGTATCTTCTGCTGACAAAGCATAGCCCCAAATACAATACAAGGTCTTCAGAGATGATGTCACACTTTGTGGAGCCTGAGACATGTGCCATTTAACTTCAGTAACCTGACATCTGAGCGAAGTATTCAACTTCTGCATTGCTTTCTGCCACGATGCTCACTGGGCACTTAGTAGACCTTGACTTCCTGCCCTATTGCTGCTGGCCTTTTATCTTTAGGCCTAGTCACTTGATTAGATTACGAGTCTTTGGAGGCAGTGGCTATGCTTTATATCTTCATTTTCCTATTTCTTGTTGATTTCTTCTTGTACCCAGAAACTATTTAGTGACTGCCTACTGTGTGCCAGACACTGTTCTAGGCACAGGGGATACAGCAGTGAACAAAACAGAAAACACATTATTCTGCACAGTCATAGAGACTGTCAATAAGTGTTTATTGTGGATACTAGTTATTATCATTCCCAACCCTAATTGTCTAGACAGGGTCATAAACAGATTCTAGGCTGAAACTGACCTACTAAATTAGAGTCCCACTTGCTGGGCTGGTCGTAGGTGGAGCCCCATGATGAATATGAAATACTAAGGTAAGGCAAATTCTGCAGGAAGACAGAAGAGAAGTTTAAATTATTTGCTAAAAACACATCCTAGCTTGTAATGGGAATTCCATTTACAATCTTTTCTTGTCACAATGTAGATTTTGTGAGTAGATAGAGCAAATAATATAATTCCTTTTTATAGTTGGAAAGCCAAAGCCCAGAAACAAAGTAATTTGTTCCTGGTGGTTTGCATAGCCTAGGCTTAATGCCCCCCTTCCTCTCTCCCCCTTATTTTCTCAGTCTCCTGCTCTGTTAGTTGGCGTTCTGGCTGGGCCCAGTGGCAGAGGAAAAGGGGTGGAGTGCTACCCAGCAACCTACCTGGACTGGGCAGAGCCAGAGTGACAGGCTCTAAAAACAATGGTTGCTACTTCTATGAAAAGATAAGGGATAGAGAGGGTCATTCTTCATGCTTTCTCAGTAACACCTAACTAAACGCTTAGCATTTGGCAGCACTGACCTCAGAATGGAAGCGTCTTATTTTCGGAATGCATGTCCCACAAAAATTCAGAAATATTCTTCAAACGTGCTTGCTTATCCTGTTAGAGGAATGAAGTCTGTCAGTGTATATTGGGTATGTTGAATTTAATTATTTTCTTTTACATTCTGGAAAACTGACTCCTCCAATTGATAAATGTGCTGAGAAAAGTGAAGATGCATTTTGACTAAACATTAAATATTTAGATTTTATTTTGATGAAGATTATTGCATCTACCAAATTTGACCTCAATATCTTTAGAACCTTAGAAAGAAGATTAAAAAAATTTTAAAGTTTATTTTGGGAACCATGAATGTTCAGTTAAAAAAAGAAAAATCATGAAGCTAATTTGTTAGAAAACATTATCCCCAGCCTTTATGCAAGGATTGATTGAGTATAAAGACAATGGAGGAAAAGCATTCAGAAAAAAAGGGAAATATTTGATTTTAGTTCAAATTAGCACATCATCCTCATTACTATCAGTTCATTTTTATTGATTGTCCATCCTTGCATGGTGCTATAGAGAAGACTATATGACTCTATGTCGTTTTGAATCCAAATTCATTTTTAAGTGTAAGTCACTCTAAGTCATTCTATTAAGTTTAGAGAACATAATCCATAACAACAATAGATCTCAATTTTCAACAGGAAAATTTTTTAAAAATTGTGGACAAACTTGAATGGTAAAAACAAAAGCAAATCTTTAGATAATTATCATGAGGATATGAACCATATACATGAAAATGCTCACGTTTTTAGGCCTGGGGTTGATCCATATTTATCTCAAAGCAAGAGAAGGGGAGGAGTGGTATTATGTACACACTGGGGCTTTTAATCCCATCTCCCTCCTCTCAGTTACCCTGTGACTATGCCAATTAGGCTTTGGGAACCTCAGTTTTCTCATCTGTGAAATGAAGGAGTAACAACCATCATCTGAAGTGGGGATTGTTGTGAAGACAATCAGCAATATTTTAAATAGAGAATCTTGAATAGTGCTTGGCACAGAGCAGATGTTTGTGAAAATGTGCAGCTGAAGGTAAAGAATAGACTAAGAAACCAGCTAGAAGAACAAAGTAGTAGTCCTGGGGGTAGAGAACAAAAGCAAAACAGAACAAATTACCAAACAACATGCAAATAGAAGTGTAATAGCAGTGAAATGCTGCTCCCAGGAATCGGGAGATAAATCCAAATGAAAGACCAATGGTGTAAGTATGGCAAGCTCCAGCTTTAAGGACGGAGCAGAATTCCATTGCCAGTTCTGATACCTATTGGGTCCAGTGTGGCTCTTGGTTCTCATCAGCCTTCAGGGACCACTCTTTCTCAACTGCCTTTGCTGATTCCATTTCCCTGTGTTGAATCTTAATGTGCTAATTCCCCAAAGCTTAGTTCTTGGCCCCTCTTTTTTCACCTACACTTCCCCTAAGTGATACCATCTAGTTTCATGGCTTTTAATACAACCTATACTCAGATGACTCCTACATTCATAGTTCCAGCCTGGACCATTTCCCCAGAACTCCAGACTTGCGTGACCAGTTGTTAATTAAACATTTATATTTGGATATTTAATAAGTATCTCAAACTAGCATGGAAAAACACACACACCAAACAATAAATTCTACATTTCCTTACCCTAAACCTGCTCTTCATAGGGTCTTCCACTATCAGTAAATGGCAACTCCATCCTTCCAGCTGCTCAGGGCAGAAGACTAGGAGTCACCCCTGAATAGGAGTTTTCTATCAGCTATCCAATACACAAGCAAATTCTATCAGCTCTGCCTTAAAAACATATCTAGAAAACTATTACTTCTCATCTTTTCCACTGCTTGTCCCCAGGTCCAAAGCCACTATCATCTTTCCCCGGAAATATTGAAAAAACTTAACTGATTTCCCTGTTTCTATCCTTAACTCTGAAGTTTATTATCAGTAGAATAGCCAGAGTGATCCTTTTAAAATGTAAATCTGATTATTCCTCTCCTCCTTCTTCTCAAAACCCTCCAATGGCCTCCCATCTCAGTAAAATACAAACTCCTTACAATGATCCTGTGTGATCTGGACCAGTTCCCACCGCAACCCCCTCTCTGACTTTACTTTCCATGTCACTCTAGACTTCGTGCTGGCTTGCAGTTCCCAGAACATGGCAAGCACACTTTCATCTCAGGGCCTTGGCACTTTGCTTTCTTTTCCTGGAATATGTTTCAACTACCCTCACTTTTCATTTCTATGCTCCCATGTCAATTCATTAAAAAGGCCTTCCCTGACCACCCTAGATAAAATAACAACTCCCTAGTACCTTTACCATGCTTTATTTTTATCCCCAGCACTTACCTTTACCTCACATACTATACATTTATTTGTTTATTTTCCATCTCCTCCTACAGAGTGTGGGATCTACACGGGCGGGCACTTTGATTTGCTTACTACTGTAACTCCTTAAAAAAAGGTAAAAAGAAACAGGTAAAATTAACGTTAGTAATATATTTTAACTAAATATATGAAAAATATTATCATTTCCCAATGTAACTGACATTAAAGTTATTAATGAGATGTTTTACATTTTTAATGCACTAAGTCTTCAAAATCCAGACTAGCTGTATTTCAAGTGATCAATAGCCACATCTGGCTAGTGGCTTCCATATTGGAAGGTACAGATATATACTTTGTAAGGGATTCAAGCACAGATAGTTGTAAGGACATCAATTTCCAGATTCTCACCTTCCATGTATATTCTTTTTTTTTAAAAAAAACTGCTCTTCCATAGAATGCTCCGGCATTCACAATAATCCTTCATCCATTTAATAAAGGAAAGACATACATCTCACCATTTCAAATCTGACAGTGGGGCACTGCCTGGAGCCCCTAACAGAGGAAGTGTCCTCTAAGATTAATCAAGGCAACAGAAGCTGTAGGGTTTTCAGTCATTCCAGTGGGATACATATTTCTGCTAAGGTGAGGAATAGTTTTAGAAGCCAAGTTGAGTTATTCTAATTTAGATATAGTAGATTGGAAAGTAGTGACAACTTTAAATAATTTTGCCTCTTCCGTCCCCCAGCATTTGTCAAGAAATTTATTACCCTTGAGGGAGAGTACCCAGAGAGAAAAACAAAAGGAGAAGGGTAACAAGCATTGAATACTAAAATGATTTTTTGTTTTCTTTCACATTTCTAAATATGAGCAATTCTTTTCAGCTAATCTGAGAACTCATCCCTTGAATATAGAATCACTGATTACTTCAAATATATTGCAAATGTTCTCTGGACTACCACATTTTTCAAAATTCATTAAGTGAAAATCATGGGTAAAATTTTCCTTTATTTCTTTCAGATTTGATGTGTGTTATACAATAAGATAATAAACCTTCTTTTGCCAAATCATAGCATAAGATATTTATTATACCTATAGTCAAACCTCATCTTATTTCATACTATGAATTGTTAAAATTTTGACAAAATGAAATTTTAAAAAATTTTCTATTTTGTTATTTCATTTTATTTTTATTATTTTTATTTATTTATTTATTTGGCTTTGTTTTTTGGGGGAAGTTTGGATTGCAGAAGGGTAGCGACTGTGGCAGGGAAGGATTACTGGTGCAGGGTGTCAGTGATGGGGGGATGTGTGGGGAGGGGTGCACTTGGGATATGCCTCTTTGGCATATGAATATGTTCAAGTGGTCATGGGGTGTTTTCTTGGTGGATGGAGACACACACAATAACTGAGAGAATATTAATTCCCATCATGGGAAGTCCTGCTACATTCTCTAATAGAGTGGCAAGAATCCCTAGAGTGCATGGAAAGTGCCTAGAGAAGGAGGACAGACCATTATGCCAGGTCTTTGATATTGATGGTTATACTTGTGAACCTTGTTTCTGTGAAATTGAAACTTAACCTAGTATTATATATTGCCTAAGAGTTACCTCCTGAAAGCCTTCTTGTTGCTCAAATGTGGCCTCTCTCTAAGCCAAACTCAGCATATAAATGCACTACCTACCCCCCCCCCACACACACACACCCCGGCATGGGACATGACTCCCAGGAATGGCCTCCCTGGCACCAAGGGATTATTACCAAGTACCAACTAGAATGCATTTGGAAAAAGACCTTGACCAAAAGGGGGAAATATTAAATACAAATGAGTTTTTATGGCTAAGAGACTTCAAAGTAAGTCGGGAGGTCATTCCAGAGATTATTCTTATGTACATGTTAGGAGGATCTCATTGACAGTCACAGTA
>JAQZBX010027566.1:0-28287 GCA_029593785.1 Cabassous unicinctus | reverse complement strand
CAAAAGATAAGAATAGAAGGAAAATTCCTCAATATGATAAAAGGCATATATGAAAAACTTGCAGCCAACATCATACTCAAGAGGAAAGTTTGGAAGCTTTCCCCCTAAGATAGAGAACAAGAGAAGGATGCCCACTTTCACCATTGTTATTCAACATTGTGCTAGAAGTTCTAACTAGAGCAATTAGAAAAGAAAAAAATAAAAGGCATTGAAAAAGGAAAAGAAAAAGTAAAACTCTCACTATTTGCAGATGACATCCTATTTTTAGAAAATTCTGAAATGTCTGCCAGAAAGACACTTGCAGTAACAAACATGTTCAGCAAAATGGCAAGATACAAGATCAACATGCAAAAATCAGTAACGTTTCTTTACACTAGTATGGAACAATCTGAGGTGGAAATCAGTGAAAAAATTCCATTTCCAATAGCAACAAAAAGACTTACATATCCAGGAATCAATTTAACCAAAGAAGTACAGGTCTTATATGTAGAAAATGACAGAACAATGCTAAAAGAAATCAGAAAGACCTAAACAACTGGAAAGATGGATTGGAAGACTAAGTACCATTAAGATATCAGTCCTACCCAAACTGATTTATAGATTCAATGCAGTACCAATCAAAATTCCAATAGCCTACTATACAGAAATAGAAAAGGCAGTTTCCAAATTCATTTGGAAGGGAAAGTGCCCGCAAATAGCCAAAAGCATTCTGAAAAAGAAGAGCGGCATGAGAAGAATTTCACTGCCCTACCTTGAAACACATTGCAAAGCTACAGTGGTCAAAACAGTGTGGTATTGACATAAAGACAGACACGTCAATCAGTGGAATAAAACTGAGAATCCAGAAATAAACACTCACCTCTATGGCCAACTGGTTTTTGACAAACCTATGAAAGCCATGAGAGACAAAACAGTCTCTTCAACAAATGGTGCTAGGAGAACTGGATAACCATAACCAAAAGAATGAAAGAGGACCCCTATCTCACTCTCTATTCAAGAATCAACTCAAAATGGATCAAAGACCTAAATGTAAAAGCCAGGACCATAGAACAACTAGAAGAAAATGTAGGGAAATATCTTAAAGACCTTGTGATAGATGATGGTTTCTTGGACCTTATACCCAAAGCACAAGCAACAAAAGAAAAAACATATAAATGGAACCTCCTCAAAATTAAACACTTTTGTACCTCAAGGGACTTTGTCAAATGGGTGAAAAGACTGTCGGCTCAATGGAAAAAAATATTTGGAAATCACATATCTGACAAGGGTGGAATATCCGTGATATATAGGGAGATGCTACAACTGAACAATAAAAAGACAAATGACCTGATTGAAAAGAGAGCAAAAGGCTTGAAGAGACCTTTGTCCAAAGGAGAAATGCAAATGGTGAAAAAACACATGAAAAAAATGTTCAACATCACTAGCAGTTAGGGAAATGTAAATCAAAACTACAATGAGATATCATTTCACACCTATTAGAATGGCCTCTATTAAAAAAGAGAGAAAAGCAAGTGCTGGAAAGGATGTGGAGAGAGAGGAACACTTATTCACTGTTGGTGGGAATGTAGAATGGTACAGATACTGTGGAGGGCTGTTTGGCAGTTACAAAGGAAGTTCAATATAGAATTGCCGTGTGAACCGGCATTACCACTACTAGGTATATACCAAGAAGAACTGAGAGCAATGACACAAACAGACATCTGCACACCAATGTTCAGAGTGACCTTATGCACGATAGCTAAAAGATGGAAACATTCCACATGTCCATCAACCTCTGAATAGATAAATAAATTGTGGTGTATACACACGATGGAATATTATACAGTGTCTAAGAAGAAATGAAGTTGTAAAGCATATGCCAACACACATGAACCTGGAGAACATTATGTTGAGTGAAGCAAGCCAGACACAATAGGACAAATGCTGTATGATTGCACTATAAACTAAATATATTGTGTAACACCATGGCATTAATAACTACATTATGGGTCACTAGAAACTAGAGTGAGTTTAGAGAATGGAAAGCTGAGGGTTAACATGTGCAGAATTGGTAAAATGATGTTTGTTGGAGTCAGGTCTGTGTCACTTTAGACTTACTTTGTCTACTACTTCTGCAGACGTAATAAATGTAAGTTCTCTCCCCTCCCCCCCCAAAAAAAAGATGCTTGTTAATCTTTCAAAATGACATAATGTCTGTAACTAGCAGTGCTATTACATGGGTATGAAATGGGTTTAAAGGTAAAGTCTAAGGTCATGCATATTACTAAAATGAAAGATAAAAAATGTAACACAGAACTCTGTAGCATAGTAAAACCACATGTGAAATATGAATATGGGTGAAATTGCATAAATGACTGTTTTTCTTTGAAATGGAACAAAGATATGTTAACACTACAAGATGTTAATATCCAACCAAAAAAAAAAAAAAAAAGAAAAACCAAACACATTATACTAAAAGAAACCAGACACAAAGTATTACATATTGTATGATTCCATTTATATAAAATGTAAATATAAATGAATTTATAAAGAAGAAGCTACTTTAGTAGTTATGTAGGGCTGGTGAAGGATTGCTAACAGTGTGGAGTTTTTATTTTTTGAGTAATTGCTCTAAAATTTTTTGTGGTGATGAATGCACAGCATTGTGAGTATACTAAAAGCAATTGATTATACACTTTGAATAAATCCTATGGTAGATGAGTAAACCTCAGTAAAACTGCTTAATAAATAAAGAATGTAATTTTGCAAGAATAGCCAGACATATCAGTTATGTACAGCAGGGGAAGCATAGAGAGATCAAGTGGTGAAGAATTTTCTTGTTTGTTTTTTGTTTATTATAATTATTGAAATCATGAAAATGCTCTAATGATGATTGAGGTGATGAAAAAAATCAGTGTCCCTGACTCCTGGGCCCTTACAAGCCTCTTCTCAAGCCTCTGGCTGCAGGTTTTGTGCATATTGGAGGAGAGCAAGTCAAGGGCGATGTCTCTCCCCTGGCCTGTTCAGCCTTCTTTGGGAGTCTGTGTGTGGCAGCAGCCCAGCTCCCCTTCCCTCTCCTTCCTTTACTTACTGATGGGATGAGGAAAGAATGAAGGAAAAGCTCCATATCCACTGAGCTGGCACAGGTGCCATTTAGCTGCCTGGTTCTGAAATATGGGCACAAAACATTCACCTGGTAAGTCTCTGCTGCAATCATTGACCCTTCAGCCCTGCACATCATACTCAGCTTTCTGGCTTGTAGTCCAGCAAGACTATCTGATGTTTTTTAACTTTGCTTTCTCAGGGCCATGCTAGTCCACTTCCCTAGATTAATCTTTCCTATTTCTTACTCCCACCTGATTATCCAATGGCCTTGATGGCTGGAACTAATTCATTTCCTGGTGACACAGGGCAGATGCAAGTTTTGTGGGACCCAGAGCTTCCTTTGAGGGCCCTTCTTTAACTAAAGTGCAAAATTCTTTCTCTTCCAAACTTCACAAAAGCATGTGATCATGGAAGCACATAAATAGGGTCCCTTGCATCCTTTCAGAGCTGTGGAAGACACCTGTTGCAAACGAAGGGCTCTGAGGCTAAAGTTTCATTAGCTTCAGGGGAAATCAACCTTTGGATATGGTTTTCTGGGATCATAGGTTGAGAAGCAACAGCTCCCTCTGGATCCAGTGCTGGGCCAATTAGGCAGCAGATTGCGGGCTTTGTCCTCTGCAGGCCTCGGCACCTGCAGGACAGACCAGGCCAGTCTCATGTCTGAAACACATGACAGCAGCTTCATGGCTCTTCTTCCAAAGGGGCCTCCTCCTTTCCTGGGCTGCCCCCACACTCTGCCCTCATGTTGTGACGTCTACTACCCAGCCCAGCAGCCCACACTCTCACTCCTCTGGCCTTTGCTCACACTGTCTTTTAATCCTGCAGTCTTCCACCTCCCAGGCTTCCTTCGCTGGCCAGCTCCCACTTCTCTTTCAGAAGTCCCAGGGCAGCACATTCCTCTGGGAAGCCCTGAGCATGGAATCTTCCTTCACAATTTGTAAAATCCCAATACTGCCAGGTGATGCCCCACCTTGCCTCTGAAGCCACCTGGAAGGGGTGGGGTGGGTATGGGTGGGACTCAAGCTGTGGGAAATGTGGAGTGCAGAAGGCAGACTGCTGCTTTTAGGAGGGCAGCTGAGCACACTTGTCCATCTCTCCATCTCATCCAGAATTCTCAAGTAGATGGAAAAGATATTTTAAAACCAGATGTTTTCTGGTTTTAAAAATCCAGAAGCATAGCAATGCCTAAAAGCCAGAAGGGGGTCTATCAGGGACTCAGAAACTACTAGGAGGCCCTGACAGATGAAGAACAATCAGGCCTAGAGCAAAGAGACAGCACACCACTCAGCACGATCACATAAGTGGGTCCTACTCAAGTGCAAGGAGAAGCTGAAGGAGGGTGTGGCTGGCACCTGGCACAGAATGAAGAATTTGGGTGTCAAAGAGCATAAGCCAGGACATCCCTGTCCAAGTGTCCCCCACCCCCTCCAAATATTGAAAACATCTCCCAGCAGTACTGAGCTTTAAGACAAGTAGTTGTGGTTTACTCATGGTCAGAGGGGATATAGGCCTAATCATCCTGAGGATTATCTGGTTAATCAGTCAGCAGAGCTGCTGCCCATGTCTGGCTCTGTGAACAGTCCTCCATTTCTGTGCTGCTGGAAGGGCAGTCCAAAGCATTGCACCTTTGCCTGCAATGGCCCAGCTGCTCTGCAGAGCCACCCACCCCCTCTGAGGGCCATGTGGGAAGAGGCATGGCTGGGAAAAATCCTTCCAGGCCATCCCAGCTCTGCTGTCAAATCCCATGACTCCATGGGCTCAGGAATCCCGTGGATCTCAGTGTGGTCACTTGTAAGGATTGGACTGCTTGGAACCATGGACATTGCCTGCAGTCACAGCATCAGCCCACGGTGGGAACTCTCTTTTCATGGGTCTGAGTCCCCATTAGATGGGGAGCTCCTTGAGGGAGGGAACCCTCTTGTTCATCTCTGGGTGTCCAGATCCTGGCACAACATCTGGAAATAGCAGGTGCCAGAGAGGGGCTCCTTGTACCAAAGAGCACTGTAGGGAGTTGGGGGTTGAGGCAAGGGTGGCGCAGGGCAGAGCTCTGAGTCCAGGCATCCCATGATTCCAGCTAGAGGGCTGAGGTCTAGGGACTTCCCCCACAGGAGGAAAGGAGTCAAATGGGTGCCACAAGGGGTTCCTTAACAGGGACGGCCTTTGGAATGTCTGCAGGGATGCCAGGGGAACAGGGAGGGCCTCAGAAGGGAGCCAACTCAGCCTCCTAGGCTGCTTCAGTGGGAAGCTTGGGGTCAGTGGTCCTACAAGTCTGAGGCTGAGGAGTTTTCAGGACTAGGCCATGTGGGACACCTGACAGCTTGGATTCATGCCCACCCCCCCACCCCCAATGCCACAGGGTGTCACCCGGGGTTCTGTCCCATATATGGGGCATTCCTCACCAAACTCATCATGCTGGACCCTGCCATGAAGGATTGTCTGGATATGAGCGAACCTGGGAGTCAGGGCAGGGTGGGAAAGGGACCCTGAGTTTTGGGAGGAGAGGTCCCTCCCTGAGCACTGAGCTCTCAGCAGTGGACACACCACATCTCCTGAGAGCCTCACAGCTGCCTTGGGAGCTGGGGTGCCTTGGCCTTCCTACAGACTAGGGAGTGGAGACTGGGAATGAGCCTGCCATTTGTTTCTCTGTCCACTGAAGCAACAGAGTCACCTGACTAAGGTGCATGAGCTGTTGGCTGAGCTAGGCACAGCTCCTCAGGTAAGACCATGAGGGGAGAGTGAGTTAGGGTTCCTTCTAGGTCAGGAAGCCCCTGAGTGGCCAAGTAATCCTTAATGGCCTATGGTCTCTCCATCTGTCATCAGAAAGAGTTGGGTTGGGAGGTCCTTCAGCCTCTGTCCCAGGTCCCCCTCTGGGGCCCAGAAGCCTGCTCAGGTCGAGGTTCTGGTATTTGTGTGACTCCCGGTGGGCAGTCCTGGTAGTGCAGCAAGAGGGAATGAGGAAAGCTGGTAAGACCCTTGGGGACCCTTTCTGAGGGACACTGGCTGCCATTAAGGTGAGACTGATCATCTTTGAAAAGAGGAGGAAGGTGAACAACTGTGGTACTCACCGTGGAGATGTGTGTTGTGGCAATGAGAGACCCACCTGGGCAGGACACACTCTGGCTGCATCCTCCTTCCTTAAAATTTGTGGGGAAAGGCTGTCACAGAGACCTGAGAGACCCCAAAGCAGAGAGTGCAGTAGTTGCAGGGTAAGGTGGTAGTGGTTATGCCCCTGGGAGAGGCCCTCAAGGTAGCATGGTCCTTCCATCCAGCCACCAGGCCACTAAAGCAAGCTCAGTACCAGGAACAACTCCCACTTCAGTTCCCAACACATGTGCAGCCCCTGTCTGAGCATCAAGGTCCCAGGCAACCAGGTCAGTGTGCAATTGGCTGCATCCTACAGCTCTAATGGAGAGGAAATGAACATGAGCCTTGTCCCAGCATGCCCTAAGGCCAGGGAAGGAAGGTAAATATTGGCCACTTCTCTCAGCTCTGGCTCAATTGACTGTTCCCTTCTTGGTGCTAGCATTCACTCTCTCCAATCACTAAAAGGGCCACAAAGTCCCAGCTCCAGAATAAAGCTTTAGAGGACCCTCAGATGTAGACACAGGTCATAGCTCCTGCTTATTTCACTGTCTCTAAAGTCCCATGATTTGACCTCCCCATAATTCCAGGAGATCTCTGGTGTCAGCTCAACCTCTAGCCACACCTCCTCCTCCTGGCCTCCAGCAGCATCTCCTGTTCCTACCTCCAGCAGCATCTCCTCCTCATCATGGACTTCCACTTTGTCTCTTGAGGCCTGGCACCCCCACATGTGCTCCTTCTCAGGGGGTTTGCATAACAACTCCTCGTTGCTACTCTACAACCAGTGGGGGCATTGGTGCATCACCCCATCAACCTGGACAAGAATAGCAGTAGCAAGTAGAAGAGCATCCTAGTGAGCTAGGTGGACAGGGTAGCCCCATGGACACCCCCAGCCAACCCTCCGTGGGTACCAAGTCACCCTAATGGCTTCCATAAAAAGTCAGCTCTTGGCTAAATGTGAGCATGCCCACCCCTTGGAGAAGGCAGGGGGCCATGATACCACCCCACTGGACAAAGGAGGACACTAAGGGAGGCAGCCTCAGTCTGGCCAATGTTAAGGGAGGATGCTTTGTTGGGATGAGGACAATATGTCCAGTGAGCTCCCTCCAGCTCTTGGATGCTGATGCTCTAAGACCCAGTCCCCTTGCTCACTCCTGAACAGGCAATGACCCTCCCCTTTCCTTGTGTGATCTCATCAAGATGCTCTCTCCAGCATGCTCCTCTGACCACTCTTCTAATCTCCACTCTGAGCCCACCAAGCCCTGGCCTATCTGAGAGCCACCCCTGCCTGTTCTTCCCTATAATCCACACTTGCTTATGAGTCTGGGCTCAGAGGAACCTACATGGGACACTTCTGCAAAGCACGGCTTTTGCAGCCAGATTGCCCTGGATCCAAACCCTTATCTGGGCCAAGCCCACAGATGGGCCACGTGACAGACAAGATCATGTCATCATTGCTCAGAGGATGTTTCCTTGAATGCAAAATGGGGTCTATGACTCCGACCTCAGGAGTCAGGGATTAGAGCAGAGGAGGTGAACGCACCTAAAGAGCTTGGACCTCAGGAGGCCTGCCTGGCTGAGTGAGCACAGCCCATGGATGAGGACTCTGACCATCAGAAGGATGGTAGGAATGGCTGAGCCAGTGACTCTGAGACCCCGGATCATGGCCGGGCTTGGTCACCTTGAGCTGTTTGTGCTGGTTGCTCATCTGTAAAATGGGATGAGCAACCAGGGGGTCTCCCTAACAATAGTAATTGTCCCCCAAGACTCACTCAGCCCTGGGAGTGGGGCCCACTTACCTGGGCTCCCTCACATCCATTCACACACCAGCTGAGGACAGGCTGGACATCTGGTTCAGGGATCTTGTCAACAAATACAGGGGGAGGGAGGTAAAAGAGGAAGAGGAGGGGGCTACCTTTCCTTCTTCTCTTCCCAGACTCACCTGCCTGCCTCCAGGTCCACCTGCTACTGGCTGTTCTCTGTGGGTGGCATCTGGGGACCTTGGCTGTGGGGGAGGTGGCAAATTATCTGGTATCCCCCACCCCCACCTCTTTTACCCTGCTTTTCCAGGCTTTCCATGCCTTCCAAGACCAGCACCAGAATGGCCCCACCTGGCTGTGTTCTAGGTGCCCCCAAATTCCAAGGGGTGTGGGAGGCAAAAGGAGGGCTGATAGCATATGATTGACGGTTCCTGCAAGCAGAGCTGTGGATGCATTGCACATGTGTGTGCAGTGAGTCAAGCTCACATGTGCCTCCATGTTCCCTGCAGTGACCACCAGGCATTACTGCCCCACGCTCATAGTCCACCTTGTTGATCTAGTTAGCAACAGCCCACGGGTGCATGCACTTCCAGATCCTGCAGCAGGAGCAGTGCTCTGAAACCTGCTGCTCACAGCTGCTTGGTACCTGTGGGTGGGGCTTGGACTTGCCAGAGACTCTTCCCGCCCACTCCTACCTGAGCATCAGAACTTAAGTGGAACCTCACCGCAAGGCAGGAACATTCAGCAGCATGGTGCTGTGCTAATGGTGGGAGCAGTGTCTGTGTGGTGGCTGCCAAGCAGCCCCAAGGTGCAATGAGCCCCACCTCGGGATGGGTGGGGGGAGTGGAGGCCCTACCTAGAGCCCAGCAGCATGTCACCAGTTGCAAACAGTGAAGATCGCCCTGGGAAGGGGAGGAGTGGCCAAGTCTGAGGTTGAGGGTAGTTTCCCAAATAAGTGTCCTGTCCTCCATCTCCTGGGGTGGGGGGTGATAGGGTACCAGCCACACACCCACACCCCAACCCTATGGAGGCAACCAGACCTCTCTGAGAGCACACTTACCCACTTCCATGCCCAACTTCTTGGTATAAAATTTGTAAACAGAGAACCAGAGAGAGGGAGGGATTGGCCCAGGGCTCAGAGGTGGGCAGAGTCCAGAGGGTAAAATAGGGTTACATCCTCCAAGCCAGGGCTCAACACCCTCCCATAGGGTTTCCTACACAGGCAGAAACTTCCAGAGGTTGTCATAGGGCCAGGAGCCAAGGGCAACCTCAGACCCCTTATCTGGTGGATTGCAGTCTGGGAAGATTCCTGGGCCAGGGTTTCTCCTAGAAGCAGGTCGTTCTTTTCCTCCTCCTCCAGCTCCAGCTCACAGGGAACCTTTAGGATCTTCTCTGTTTAAAAGTGAGGGAGGAACCCAAGGGCTGCAGTTTCCTTGGGATCAGTGCTTTGGGTAACCTGTTGTTGCTCTCACCCCACTTGACTGAAGGAGACGGCATCAGGCCTGCTTTCAACTATTGAAGCATTTCCAGCTATGAGCCCTGAATTAAAGAATGGACACTCAAGGGGCAGTACCACAAGGGCCCTATGACCCAGGGCAACAGAAAACTCTCCGCTGGCACCAAAACTCCCACTGAGAAATCAAGAATCTTTCAAAAATTGACTGAAGGAGGATAATTCCTGCTTAACACTGGTCTTTGCCAAAGCAATCCTAAACAGATGGTATTCAAGCTATGGTGAGTCTTTGACCATCTAGGACCATGAACCAGTCTGCTCATACCATCCCTGCCCCATGAGTCAGGAGACTCAAACCAAGACCAGCCCCTTTCATAGCTGCACCAACTTCAACTTGAACCTTACCTGGTCTCAGCCAGAATGATGGTGGGAATTGCTTCTGCCTGCAGAACAGTGGCCTGGTTTGTGGATGCACTAAGCCAGGGCATCCTTCCTTCAAGGAATGCCCCCATCCACCCAGGGCTGGAGGGCAGGATCAAGTATCATGTCACAGCCAGAGCCGGACTCAGCTGCACCCATGTCTGGGACCCCAGGTATTCAGAGAAGGGCTTCCCAGAGCCATTGGGGCTACTGTGCTAACACTAGGGGTGGGTGGCATGACTTTCCTTGAGTTATTCATTAGATCCAGGCATGAGACTCACCTGGTCAGGGTGACCCCAGCCTTGAGACTAGGAACCTGTCACACATAATCTAGAATCTCCATATCTGTCCCTTTCTCACTCCTGTCCAATGTCTTGAGAGCCTCTCCCTCCTCATCTTCCCCATAACCACACATCAGCTGCCCTTTCCCACCACCTGCCTTGGCAGAGCTGGAGAAGAGAGCTGGGGCCAGAAGCACTCAAGGCCTTGTGTGTCCTAATAGAGGGTTTCCTGGTCAATCCCCTGGTCCCCTAGAACATGCACCAAATGGCCTGGGGAGCCTGTTTAAAACAACAGGTGTTACAGCTGAAGCCCTCGAGAAGCTGCTTTGAGAACTATGGGGTGGAACCTGGGAATATGCTGTGGGCAAGGAGCACTCCCCAGTGTGCCCACCTCCAGGTCTGCCCCCTTGAGGGGACCTGTCTCCATGTCCTGCATGAACACATGCTTATGCACTTGCACATCCAACCAGTCAGGTGCCTTGGGGAAATGGGCCCAGAGACATGCAGGAATGGCCTAGGGCCTCTGAGGTATGCAGACCACCAAGGGTAACTTAGGGTCCCTCATTTCTAGCCAGGGTGCCACCCTGCCCCTGGTTTGCTGTCAGAATCAGGGTCCCTTGAAGCCAGAGTCCACTGCTCAGACTTTTCCCTTATGAGACAATTTTCCTTTTGGCCTCTCTGCAAGGCCCAGCACACATGTGACATCACAGGAGTGGACAATGGGGTTGGGGTTGGAGGAGGAGAGGACACCAGGGTGGTGAGCAGGGGGAACAGAGGGAGACATTGGAGGCAGCTCTGCTGCTGGGCTGTGGCACCCACTCTTCTCACCCCATCCATGGGCTCATACATGGAGACAGGGAGAGATGTCAAGTCAATGGGCAAGAGGATCCCCAAGGATCCAGGGATCTGCATGACTTGTGCCATCTCCAGGACAACCTTGAAATAACAAACCTGGGTCAGAGGGGCTCTGGGCTTCCGGAACTGGGATGAACCCCTCCCTAGAGTGAAAATGGACTCTAGGAGGGAGTCTTCAGTCTCCTTCTCTGTTTATTGGGGTGTTTATAGTGGGTACCCCACAAGGGTTCCACAGACTCTGGGTACTGTCAGTTCACCCTGATCCTCCTTCAATGACCCACTGCTCTTCCAGGACCTAGGAGAGCTACTGCCTTGAGGACAAGTATGTTCACATCTGTGGTTATCCTGCCAGGAGCTGCAGCGCTAACACTGGCCAGCAGGGGGAAGGCAGTCATGGCACCAGCTGTGCCCTCTGTGCCTGCTGCAGCCTCTGGACACTGGGAAGCATCATCCAGAGGTCTTTCCAGCCAGCTGCCTGCCTCAGATACAACATACACCTATCATTGGCTTCCATCTCCACAATCTGAGCTGGGCAGAGGCTGGTAAAAGGCCTCTGAGATTATCTCAGTTATCCATTCAGCAACTGTGTCCCAAGCACTCACCCTGCACCAAGCTTTGCCCTCAATCCTGGGTGTGGAGTGAAAAGAACCCCTGTGGCTCCTGCACATCAGGAGCTCACCGTCTGGAAGGGGAAGTGGATAAAATCATGAAAGCAACCACAAGGGCATGAAAAGAGCAAGTGGTACAGAGAAAGCCTAGCAGGGTGCTGTGAGGAGGGCTCCAGCACCACCAGGTTGGAGGGTCAGGAAGGACACGTTGAGGCCACTCTTACACTGAGATCAGAAGGAGGAGAGGAGCCAGCCCTGCACTCCAGTGGGAAGAGGGCTCCTGGGAGAAGGTACATCAGGGGAAGCATTAGAGGCAGAGGCACCTTGGCCAGAGAGGAGGTTAGGAAGGCAGCTGCTGTGGGCAGAGTTGCATCTGAAGCTCAGCTGGGGGAGGAGCTGCTTCCCAGCTCTGCTGTGGTCATCATCAGGATTCATATTGGGACAGGGATAGAGAGAGGGAGAGTTCGCTCACAAGAGAGAGGCGTGAAGACAGAAAGGCATTTTGTGTAAGTCTTAGGGGGGCGTCCTGACATTTAGCCATTTTTTTTAGCAGCAAGTCCCTAGGCCAGGACTCACTCCAAGGGGGGATTTACAGGGCTGCTTGTACCTGGTAGCAGAGATGGCAGGGAAGCAGGGCACAGGCACCCCAGAGGAGGTTGACAGGAGGCACTTGCTTCTGACTCTAAATACAATGGGAAGCCTCTGGAAGGTTTTGTAGCACAGCAACAGTGTCTGAATTTCATGATATTTCAGCCTCATCATGACACAGACAGAGACAGCAATCCAGGAGGGAAGGTGAGTTTTCAAAGATCTCACAGCCCTAGCCAGTGCTGTCTGAGTTGTATTCAGTGCTACGTGCATCCCCTTCCCGTCTACTCCATGACTATGTCTGTGTATTAGCTATGTGGAAAACAAGACCGGGGGGGGGTTGCAGTATTTGCCCCACCATCACTCGATGATGTCCCCATTAAGCAGATGCTAGAATGATCCCCACTGTATTGGTGAGACTGGGGAGGCTTCAAGGACTACTGTGATGTCACAAAACTGAAAAGAAGGGGTAGCTAGGTCCAAACTCAGCTGGGTCTCCTCTGAGCTGGG
Organism: Cabassous unicinctus; assembly: GCA_029593785.1. Lineage (NCBI taxonomy): Eukaryota > Metazoa > Chordata > Mammalia > Cingulata > Chlamyphoridae > Cabassous > Cabassous unicinctus. The sequence goes on along the minus strand of JAQZBX010027566.1, from coordinate 15,647 downwards.
GCCTGAGCTGCACATGGGCATTCCCAGGAAGCTGTGGGGAGGGGCGTGTTGGCAGAACTGTGTCCAGTTAACAAGATGGTCTATGTGGGGAGGAAGGACAGACAGCCAGCCATGCAGAGGGACATCCATGGAGTTCTTACTATTGAGGGGGCCCAGGTACAGGGGCCTAAGGATGTGACCTCACTTCCTTGGTGACAGACCCCAACAGAACTTGGAATCCTGGTAACCAGGCACCCAGATTCCAAAGGCAGCCCCTTCCCAGATCACTTGGCAGGAGACGCTCGAGAGAGCAACATGTTCTCCTGTTGTTTTCCCAGATCCTGAGGCTCCAGGCTCGACCAAACCAGGAATGAGTACCTTTTCAATGGCTTCCCATGCTGGCTGAGGCCTCAGCCACGAAGCCCCAGGCCATCTGCCAGGAGGTCCCCAAAGGTAACATGGGGTGGCCCAGGGCCAGCCAATTGAGCACATGCCCTTACAGAGCTCCTGCCTCAGCAGGCCCACATCCCATCCTCTTCCAGTGTGTGGGAGGCATGAGCAGGGGACCACCCTGGGAAGGAGCAGGCCATCAGGGATAGGAACCCAGTAGGCCCTTCCCTCTCACCTGCTGGGTCATGGCTGGAAGGATGGGAAGGTACATCTTGGGATGGGACCCATGTGTACTAGTGTTAATCCTGAGCCCTCAAAGTGTCATCTCCTCTCCAGTGGGGCTGCAGGGGGGACAGAAACCCATCTGGTCCTTATCTGAGTCCCAGCCCAAACAAAGTGCAGCTGCCCCTGTGGAGTGGGGCAGGCCACGTGCTGACACCTCTTGGTCTGGCTTCCAGGCACTGTGTTTGCAGAGCTCCATGCAGGTGGTTGGTGAACAGCTGGAGGATGGGCTTATCTACACCATCACTGTACAGAAGGTGAAGGTGCAGGTCCGATATGGTCCCAGCCAGGGCCAGCGCTGTTTCCAGGTGGGAACAGGGTCAATGGGGGTATGAAATAGTGGGAGTGGGGAGAACCCCAGGGCCTGTATCCTACATGGGCCACTCATCCACACTCTCCTCTAGGGTGTTCATGCCTGAGTGACCCAATATCCCACTTCCCAAGGATCCTGGGTCCCCACCAATCACCCACCACACTGCCATTCCATAACCAGGGGACAAGTCACTTCAAATGCTTGGAGGAATAGCAGAGAGGAGGCTTTTGCATGGATTTCTCTTCAGGGTGGGCTGAAGCATGGGATCCCATCACATATGTGTGCATTTTGCTGCTGTATATATGTTTCCATTCCCCAGCCCCATGTCCCTGGACAGCATCTTCATGATTGTCCTTTCATACCTGCTCCAAGCCATACAGCTCCTCTCGCTTAGGAGGGTTCTTGCCGTCTTTTTTTTTTACCATCCCATTGACCTTCCCATATCAGGAGCTGAGGTCTGACTCGGTGGCCAATATTCCAGAAGGGAGGCTGCATAGAGCAGTGACTCACGCTTCCGTGCTGCTGGGCCTCAAACAGTCCTTTCCAGTGGCCTTGTCAGCTCTGCTGCCCTGAACACCTCCCATGGGTCCCAAGTGCTGATCCCTCCCACCCCCAATAGAGGCTCCCAGGAAATGGATGGCTGGGCCGTGGACACACAGAAATCACTTTCAACAGCGAGGGCCAGTGCCTTCCCTAGGGCTGCAGCAGTTCAGTTACCACCAGCTATCTGTGTGGGAGGGAGCATTCCTGCACCCACCTGGAACTCTTTCTATTTTCCTTCATTTTCCTGACATGGGTTCAGGGTGGCAAATGGCCTCATGTGAGTTTTGCCCCATGAGCAGAGGAGAAAGTCATGTACTGACTGTTCCGTGAGGCATCTGCTCAGATCCTTGGCCCTGCAGGTGGGTTTCTCCCCCCAGGGACACTCCAGGCATCTGCCCTTTGCCAGGCCTGGGGTCTCATCTTTCAGTTACTTCCTCACCTGCAAATCCATTAGAAGGCCGAGGGCCTTTCTCTGCTAGAGCCACGCACATCCCCTTCAGCCTCAGGTGGCTGAGGGCTTGGGTGCAGCAGGTCTCCCCACAGCCCAGCCCCACCTGGGGGTCCTCAGTTCTCCTCTGTCCACATATGCCTCCTCTGTCCCACCCTAGAGGATGAGTGACTGGGCCCACATGAGGGATGAGTACCGCATGGTGCGAACAATCAAGGCAGGCCCTTGGGAGAAGCTGGCGGAGCACCTGGTGCCTGCCTTCCAGGAGGGTGACCACGAGTATGTGAACATCTTCCTCGGGACATACAGGGTGTTCACCACCACCGAGCAGGTCCTGGACTGGCTGTTCCAGAGTTGAGTGCCCACCTCATCCCTGGGAACATGCTTGCTCTGCCGCAAACCTGCTTGTGTCTCAGAAATGTCTTTCTCCCACTGGCTTCAGTTTCAACCTCAGGAAGGGGGGTGGTAAGAGGTCCACCCTCCAAGGTTGATTGTAAGGGCCAGCTGGGAGGATCTGGGTAAAGGGCTTCCCCGATCCTGGCTCAGTGGGCAGGGTGGCTGCAGGGGCATGGTTGTTCCCAGCCAGGACATTCCTCTTCCCAGTAAGAAGGCTCACAGCCTCCACCACTTACTGACCCCAGTATTCTCATTTCTAAAGGAGGTTTGAATCCCTTTCAGGGCCTACAACCACAGTGTGGTCAGAGCAGGAATCATTGTAGACCCCCAGGGGTCTAGGCCCACTCTACATCTGAGATGGTGCCACTTAGGGCTCATTCTTCACCAAGTATACATCAAGTGTCTACTAGGTGCAGGCACTTTCTTAGGCATGTGGCTTCATGCAGTGAACAAAGCAGACAAAAGTCCCTGCCCTTCTGGGTTCCATTTGAGTAGTGGCCACAGGCAGTAGCACTCATCACCTGAATTGGGGGGTACCCTCAGGAAGTTAGCTGTGACACCCTCGGTCTCCCCTAGATATGGTCAGAAATGCCGTGGCAGTGACGCACATGGTGGAATCCTTGAGATGAAAAAGTGAGTGCACTTTGGGGAGGGGGAGGGGCTCTCCTCACCGGAGACCAATGTGTGGAGTTGGGTGGTAGATGGTAGGGAAGGGCTGGGCAGCACACTGGGCCCCACACATCCAAGGCCCCCTAGGAGGCCTGAGTCAGGGAGAAGAAAAGATACATGCATGACTATTGGCAGAAGATGAGGCAGCTGCTCAGGGCAGAAGTTCCTGAGTGGGGTCCACTAGGGCCCAGGGCAGGAGCACAGACCTGTCCCGCATCACTCATATATTGATGAAGCTCCTACTGTGTGTCAGTGTCCAGCTATGGAAAGACCAGTCAAAACCCTTCCCTGGCCTTATGGACTTGATGTTTCTGTGGGAGTGTCCCTGGGAAGGAAAGGCCAGTACCTGACTCTGCTGCCCTCCCATCTGCCCTCAGCACCCTCTCCTCCCTGCTGGGCACCTGGATGGACCAGTACACTGAAGATTTCCTACAACCACCATCCTCTCCCTGTCTCAAGCTGCTGCTGGCCTATGCCCAGGTACATCTACCTGGCTCTGCCCTGGAGCACCGTGCCATAGCTCTGGTTTCAGAGATGAGCCACCCAGAGGTCACTGAGGCAGACCCAAAGGGTAAGGAGGCCCTGGGGTGGGAGCACGTGAGCTTGTGGGGTGGGGACCAGGCCTGGACCACATAGGCTGGAACGACCAGAGGTTGACCTTGGGCCAGGATCAAAGAGGAGCCCCAGACAAGGCACCTTGTAGACTTCAGTCTGGGAAAACTTTTTTGGGCTTGATCTTCCTCTAGAGGTAGTGGGATATTCTCTGTATTTGAAAGACAATTCGAGCCATTCATGGTGTGAACCTACCTCTTCACCAGCTCTTCTGTCAGCCTAAGAGCTGCAAAGGCCTCCATTGCAACCTCTGGGGCCAGTTCCACCATCTGTCGCCTATACAGGGGCAGTTCCAGAGCCTGCATCAGCTCCATCTCCACCTCTACTGCCAACTACCAAATTTGCACCAGTGCTTGCTCTGAAAAGAGAGCCTGATGCATGCCCCGATGTTTCACCAGCTCCTGAGCTGAAGGTGGCTCTAGCACCACCGCAACTGCCACCCACAGATTTAAGGTCTGTGCCTGCCTTGGAGCCAGACCATCCTACTGCATCAGCCGAAGCACCTGTTCAGGAGCTGGAGGCAGCACCATCGCACTCAGGAGCACAAGTTCCAGAGCCAGAGGCACCCGTATCACCATCAGATGCACCGGTTCCTGAGCAGGAATCAGTCCCTCCACCACCTCCAGTGCCACCTACACAGTCCGTGCCTGTGCCCATTCTGGAATTACAGTCTTTGAACTCACCTCCAGTAGCAACAGCTCTCAATGGGGAGACAAGTCTGGCACCACCACCAGAGCCACTGCCAGAGCTCAAATCACCCCCAGGGCAGGCTACACCACCAGAGCCTTCCTGTCCCTTACCTGAGAACAAGCTGAGTGAGAAGGCTGACCTCCTGGGTTTCCCTCCTGAGCTGGTGGTGAAGCAGTTGACCCAGATGGATGCGGTGAGCAGCTGGGCTTGGCAGGGTGGAGATGGGTGCATCTTCCTCCCAGGATCTGCAGCCCAAGCCTTACCATCCCTTGAATCAGAATCTTATATCTGGGCCCAACCGTGGCTACATTCCCAGCATTTCAACCCGGGCAAACTTATTAAACCCCAAGCCCGCATTTCACCACCCTGGAGAGTAGCTCTAGGACACTAATCATACCTGCCACATGCACTGTCTGTGAAGATGACATGAGAGCAAAGAAATAGCCTGAGGGGGCTTGGCCTTGGGGGATTGAAGGGAGCCCACTGAGGTGCAGCCAGCTCCATGGGCATCCCACACTGTGCTGGGGGTCTCCACCACATCGACACTAATAAGACCCTGATATGCACTGGATGCTTAGGCAGGCACCCAAAGCCTCTGGTCCCCATAGGGGAAATGGTGCTGCCTGGGCCTATGGTTGCATGAGGCACTTCGCGTCCTGGGGTCTGTGAGATGGACTTGAAAATGGAGCTCTCTTTTCCCCTCTAGTCTTGGAGCTACAGTCTCTAGAGTGCTAGGTCCCCTCAGGGAACAGAGAGCACACCCTGTACTCAGCCTGCTGAGCTCCAGCTCAGACCATTGGACCCTGGCCTGGGTCCTGAGGGCCTCTAGGACCTGAGCTGGGTGCAACGGTGCTGGCTGACATCCCCTTCTCCCCAGGAGCTGTTCAAGAAGGTGGTGCCCCACCTTCTTGCAGTTTTGGTGGTGCCAAAAACTGCAAGGAGCATGTGGCACCCACCGTCCAAGCCACCATCACCCATTTTAACAGTGTGATAAACTGCGTCATCTCCACCTGCCTTGGGAACCGGAGCATGAAGACTGCCGACAGGGCCCGGGGGGTGGAGCACTGGATCGAGGTGGCCAGGGTACACTCAGGGGGCCCTCTCTGGTATCCTTAAAGCCCTCTTTGTTTTTAATCAGCTCTAAGGACTACAGGCCCTCCCTGGCCTGTAACATGCCCCTACACTCTCCTCACTTCCCAAACAGACTACTCCAGGTTGGCTGTGGGTGTCACTCTGTGTCCATGGCAAGCCTCAGGGTCTCCCTCACTGTCTTTCTCATCCAAGAAGGGAGATGTCAGCTGAGGGGGCTGAAACTGGAGCAGGGAGGCAGTCAGATCACCCTTCATGGCCTATCTTTCTCCTTCCCCAGGAGTGCCGGATGCTCAACAACAACAGCTCTTTCTGCGCCATCATATATGGTCTCCAAAGTTACTCCATTCTCCTGCTGATGAAGACCTGGGAGGAAATTTTCAGGTGGGCAGGCCTTTTTCTAGGGGACACAAGGTTGGGCCAGGGAACCCGTAGGGACAGGGCATCACCTTTCAGGGAGCCTGGGAGGCAGTGACTCCTGGGCAGGGGCCAGGCAGAGTGGGGCTCTAGGTCTCCATCTCACCTGGGGTCAGCTGTTCTGTGTCAGCATTGATTCCCTCCTCTGTCAGTTACAGAGTTGAGCCAAATGGGAACCTGTTAAGTGTTTGCTTCTCAGCAACACACTCTGTCCAATTGAAATCTACACATGTAAAAACCAGCTGCTCATTAAATGATGGGGGTCCCTATTGTGCTCACAGGAGAGCTCTGCTCCCTAGTGCATGCTGTCCTACAGTACTCAGAGCTACCCAGTTTCAGCAGCACCCACCCAGGCAGTCAAGGTCCCATGTGGCTAAAATAAAGTGAATTAGCCATTACACCCTCCCTCCCACTTCCACCTTTCTTCTTCCTTCTTGTCCTCCTCCAGGAACAGCTTCTGCCTCTTTTTGACTATCAGAGATTTACTCAAAAGAGAACAACTACTCCCAGGGTGGTGAGCTGATCATCAAGGTAAAGAGGAGGTTGGGGGGTCAGGGCTCAGGAGGTTGGGTTGTTAGTTTTTCACAGAAAGTTTCTTTGAAAACCTCCAGTCTGTCTTATTATGGATGAAGAGGAAGAGAGACATGTTTGTTTCGTGGGCAGGTGGAAGAGCAGTTGTAGGGCAGTAGGCTGTGGTTTTCAAAGGCAGTGGAGGAGCTGGGAAGTTCCAAGAGGAGATGAACTGGCCGGATGGGATGTCTCCATGCACGTAGGAGGGTCTCATAACTGTGCCTTGTTATAAATGATATGTGTGCCAGTGAGCTATGAGAAATATTTGGGAGACAGGAAACCATGGTGGGACCTTCATGGCCATAACTAGAAGCTACCACATAAAAGAGGAAGCACAACTTCAGCTCCCAGTATTCCTGGCAGCCCACACCTTACCTGGACAGTCAGACCTGTCACCACAGAGACCCATTCCTGAGTAGATGCAGGGACTTGTCTCCAGACAGAATGTCTAGAGTGGACCCTTTGGGAGGGATGCCTTTGGTATGGCTTTGGGCAGAGTTTGGTGTCTCCTCTCCAGTGGGCTGGGGCAGGCAATAGCTGCTCAACTAGGCCTCCAGAGACTCCCCATCATCATGCTCCATGGCTGGGATGCCACAAGGTGCACCACACACACTCGGAGGTCAGGAGAACCATACACCAGTTAGTGGGGGTGGGTGGTGGGGTGACATCCACTCAGACCTCCACCTGGGAGGGAGCAGCCTGTCCTCCAATGCCTCAGCAAATGGGTCAACACTCTCAGCGCCTCTGTGTCCTCATGTGGAATGCAGGTATGAAAATCCAGTGATGCTGCCTTCATGGCCAGGTGGTGAGGTTCAAGGGAGAAAAGGAATGTGGCTGAGCCTTCCCATGACTCTGAGGGGGAGAGCATGAAGGCCATAGCACCTACACTGCTAGCTTGTAAAATGGAGTCCTCTGGACTCCTGATGAGGGGGTCATATATTTGTCCTCACGGGACAGATGAACAAACAGGTTCAGGAGACCAGTCTGCTTGCACAAGATCTTGCGCCTTGCAGCAGACATTAGGCAGGTGATGGCAGCAGATTTCCACCTGCCCACTATACCCAATGGTCCAAGACCCAAGGGAAAATGGGTGAGGGTTGGAGGGCCCCACTGACCTTGACCTCAACCCTGGCAGATGTCAATCTCTAAGTTTGCCACCCTGGAAACGAACCCTGAAATAATTAAGAAGCAGAAGCAGCAGCAAGAGAGGGTGAGTGTGCCAGAGGCCAGAAGGTTAGTGGTCGGGTGGCCTCCAAGTCAGAATGGGGGCCCTCCTCAAACCCATCCCTCCTGGGCACTGAAGTTGGAAAGCCTCCCTTCAATGTCCCTGCTACTGACCTTTAGGGAGGTGAGCCATGGGAATCCTGGGGGTACTAGTTGCAGCTGGTCAGAGAAAGAGACTTGAAGAGTTGACTTGGGGGGATGGGGTGGGGGAAGGGGTGAACTTGGTGACTGAAGAAGACCCACTACTGGGAGGCGACTCAAAGTAGTTTGGGGTCCTTGGAGGATGGGAGGGGAACATAGGGGGTTACAGTTACATGTCCTAGACTGTCCCAGAGGAAGGCTGGGTAGTCCTAGGAGGCTGAGACTGAGGAGTTTTCAGAATGGGGATGGGGGCACCTGAGATTCTCTGCTCATCCCCATTCCACCCAATGCCACAGGGTGACATCCAGGGCATGGTCCCATGCCTGAGGACATTCCTCACTCAATTTTTGATGTTGGACTATGCCATGCAAGAATATCTGGATGTAAGTGAGCCTGGGGCCTGGGGCAGGTTGGAACGGGACCCTGAGGCTTGGGAGGAGAGGCCCCTCCCTGAGCCCTGAGCTCCAAGGGACCCAAAAGCCTGCCTGGGTCCATCCCTGGTCTGAACTGCCCTGTGCATGTTGAACCCCACAATAGTGCAGCATGGCAGGGCTGATGGGAGCTGGGCATGGCAATACCTGGGGTGCCTTTTATAATGAATGCAAACTCTCTGCCTTCCAGGGAAGGAAGGTCAATTTTGACAAAAAGAGGAAGGTGAGTAGCTGTGTCCATCATCGCTGGGGTGGGAATGTGGTGGGATCAGGGAAGAAAAACAGAGACCCTCCTGGACAGGACACCCCCAGCTTGTACACAGCTTCCTCTTAAATTGAGGGGAGAGTGGGTGGGGATTATATATGGGATGAAGGACAACTTCCTGGAGGATGAGCTGTATGCAGTCAACCCTGAGGGCAGGTAGAGCCTGGAAGGGAGGGAATGGTTGGGGGGATCCACAGGAGTAAAACCAGTCACAAGCCCCCTCCCACCCAGCAAGCCCACCCAGGTCTCGGCAGCACCTCTTCCTTCTCTCTGGCCCCAGGAATACCAGATGATCGCTGAGCTCCAGCAACTCCAGGCGGGCTGCTGCTACGACACCCTTGTGCCCAATGAACAATTTGGGGCATGGTTTGGGACCATGGAGCAGCTCAGTGAGAATGACAGGTGAGGCCAGGACAGAATCAGGCCATGGTAGGGTCGGGATCACCCTAGTGGCTCCTAGGTCAGCATAGGACCTGTTGCCTGAAGACATCTGGGGCATGCAAATGCCAACTCCTGTGTGGTCACTGGGAGGGATACATGAGGTGTGGCTCCGGAAACCTCACAGCTGCCACTCTGTCCTGTAGCTACCAACTGTCTCAGGAGCTAGAGCCACCATCCCAGATGGCCAGTAAAAAATTCAAGGCTGAACATCTACCAGAAGGCATCAAGAATTTGAGTGAAAAGTGAGTTCCCTGTCCAGTGTGGGCAAGTGTGGGCTAGCTTTGGACTCAGGGAACCTTCAGGGTAAACATGGGCTCAGGGAGCCTGGTTGTTTAACCCTGGGATCCCAGCTCCACTCCCGACCAACCCTGTGATTGGGGCAAGTTGCCCCATTTCTGGGCCTCTTTCCTCTTCTGAGAAATGGAGTGAGGCTGCATGATCCCTAAGGCAGTTGGAACCCACTGGATACTATTGATAAACCCAGCACTTAGCAAGGGGCAGTGGTAGCTGTGCAGGGAATTGTTTGCATCCCAGGCAAAGCCCCCAAGGTAAGTCAAACCATCCATCCAGACACCAGGCCCCCAAGTCCAGTGGTAGCAGCACCACCCACTCCAGTGTCAGCTCCAGTGTGGCCATGACTTCGGCAGCATGGATGCAGCTGGCTCATCTCCCATACACCTGGTTGGTGCCTGAAGCTCAAAGGTGGAAATCAACCTGGACCATGTCCCAGAGTACAAAGATGGCCAGGAAAAGGTGATTGCCCACCTCTTCTCCCTGTTGGCACTCGCCCTCCCCATCCTTCTCCTATGCCCACTTGGTCCTCTTGCATTCACAAAGGGGTTGAGGATTGTTGACTCCTTCAGAACTTCTAGAGCTTCCTGGAGCCTCTAAAGCAGCCCTGGGGTGCCCTGAGGCTCCAGGCCTTCTGCTAATCTTGCTCTCCCCTGTCACAGAACTCCTCCTTTGTCACATCTGCATCTGGAGGAATGTCCTCTTCCTCCTCCTCCATCACACCTAGGGCCACCCTGACCAACCACAAGCACCGTTTCTCATGGCTGCTCTATAATTGACATGGGGGCACGTGCTGCATCATACGTGTCAGCCTGTATGAGGACAAGAGCAGCAATTACAAGAGCATCCTGGTGAGCCAGGTGTGCAGCCATCCCCTGGGGCTCCTCAGTGCTTCAGGCAGTAGACACATAAGGAGTGACATGTTCCCTCCCTGCCATCCAGGAGCAGACTTCCTAGTGGGTGGGGAAGGACAGACAGTCACCTCCAGAGGCAGGAAGAGCGTGCGTTCAACGGTGGTCAGGGCTCAGGATGGTGGATGTAAGGGCTGGGGCTGGTCCGCTGAGCAGTGATAGCCTGGGAGAAGCTTGCTAAGGTGGCCCCAGAGAGGAGGAGGGAGGGGACAGCCAGCCAGGCCTGAGAAGGACATGTGAGCCAGCCTGAGGAGCAGCCAGGAGGCCAGGGCTGAAGAAGCAGGGACAAGGGGAAGAGGTGAGGTCAGAGAGGTGTTGGGACCTGGGACCCATCAGGCCCTGTAGCTGCTGGATGGCACTTGACTTTCTCAGGGGAAGGCAGAGCCACTGAAGTGCCACAGCAGAACAGGGACAGCAAGTGTCCTTTGGCCTCAAATTGGAGATTGGGCCAGTGTGGAGACACTGGTCAGTGAGGGGCTGCTGCCACAACCCAGAGGGGAGGATGAGCTCTGCACCTGGACAGTGGTTCTGAAGGTGTGAGCAGGGGCCAAAACCTGAATGGGTTGTGCTGATGGAGCCACCCCAGGCCCCACTGCACAGAGGCTGGCCCAGCTGCCATGTTACATACCTGACCCAGGCTGCACTTCTCTTGTGGCCTGGAACTGGTGTGGTTTTACTAAGCTGTCAATTGTTCAACCCTTGACTTGAGCCCTGACTCTAGCTTAGTCTTCATGGTCAAGGCCACTGTGGTCTAGACCTTGCTGACCATAGCTGCATCCTGGAGCCCAGGGCAGTCCTGCTGTGCCATAGCTTCTGGTCCAGCCAGTCCTCTTCTCTGACATCTGGGCTGGGGCTAAATGCTGTGTGCTCTGCCCTGGGGGTTCACTGCTATCTGGAGGTGTCCTGGAGGGGTAGGGGCAGGACAGGGGCACTTCCCTAGGGCAAGCCATTTCCCATGACTGGGAGACAGGAGGTGACAGAGGTCCAGATTTTACTCCTCAGTCCCTACCCAGTGCTGCATGTTCTCCCTCTGTCCCTAGAACTCTGGGAGCCCATAGCAGTTGTGCAGGCCAAGAACTCAGGGGTCAGGCTTCAACCTAGAGGGCAGGGGTTTGGACCCACACTGGGAAACATCCTCAAGACAGAAGTGTGGGTTCTTATAGGAGATGGGTAAGGAATTATTAGAAAAGACCCCTCATTCCATGGAGGTCTCCCTGTGGGCACAAGAGAAGACACCGAGGCCCCCATAGACCCAGGCCTGGCCAGAGGTAGCTCCACAGGGGCTCTGGCAGCTGCACTGTGGGGAACTGACTCCAGGACACATGCCCTCAGAGCCTGTCCCTTGATCCACCATAGGTGACCAGCAAAGAAAGTGCTCCAGCCGTGATCCACAAGGCCCTGGAAGAACACAACCTGGATAAAGAGAAGCCTGAGGACTACAAGCTGGTGCAGATTGTTTCAGAGCATCGAAGTAAGTCAGGGGGTGAGTGGGAGAAGGCGGTGTTGGAGGGGGGTAGGCATGAGCCATGTCCACAGTGTGAAGATGTGAGGCCCTCTGGCCCCAGTGTACCTGACAGCAGGGTGGGAAGGCACCATGTCAGAAACCAAGTTCAAAGCTAACAGCATTGAAGGTATGCAGAGAAAGAGCTTTTAACCTTGGTCCCTGAGCAAGATGCCCAAGCAGAGGGGCTCAACTTGAAGGGCATCCTCTGGACAAAAGGGGGTGACTGCACCTCTAAAACACCATGACTGGTGGACACAAGCACCAAATATGCTCCAGGCCATGCCTTTATGATTTGAAAACTAGACAAAATCTTCTTGATCCCCTTGGGAGGCCCTAATGAGCCACCTCAGTATTCTAGAAAGTGGGAAAGTGAAAGTATCCAGAAGAAAAGCATAGACCCAGGCCAGGTTTCCTGGCTCTAAGTATTTAGATCAGTTACTCAAGCACCTGGGCCTGCTTCTCATCTCCGAAGGGCAGAGAAAATTAAGTAATGAATGTGCCCATAGTATGGCTGTGTACAATGAGGCAAACTGTATTCTTCTCGTGAGCCAATCCCCTCTCCCAGCCATTAGCCCAGGCAAATTAAAATGATTCCTACGATTCCTAGAAGTGGGTTCTAATTGCTGTCTCATTTTTCAAATGAGAAATTGGAGCTGAGAGGTGTGAAATAGGGCAGGATGCATTACAGAATATGATACCTGAGGATTAGAGAGGGTAAGAAAGGCAATCACATCACTGAGGCCGGAGCAGGAATTCCAGCCCAGTGTTTGTTGTTAGCTAGTTCTAGGGCAGGAAGACAGGAGGAAAATAGGATCAACATTTCAGTACCTTCAGGAACCCTGCTCAGGAGGCCTGGCCCAGATGGTCTTTGCTGGGCCTCAGTAGTCTTGTCCTGGGTAGTGCTGGATTTGGGGTCATGCATTGGGGTCTAAAAAGCCAATTTCCCACCCCAAGATCCCGGGCAGTGAAGGTGTCAGGGCCTGCGCTGTGGGAGTAGATGACCTCTTGGCAGCTCCATTCTGAGGTTGGCAGTTAAGAGTCTGAGTCACTTTGTAAATAAGGGTCCTTCATTGTTAGCTGCACCTCTGCAGAGTCTTTCCCTCAGGCAGGTATCATTCTGAGGGCTCCTTTTAGATCCTGTAGTGGGGTTGGGGGATTCAGGTCCCTGGCTGAGGACTGCTCTCATAGGGCCACAAAGGGTTGGGTTGTCCTGGGTTCCCATGGAGCACAGCTGCCCATCCTTCTGCCCCACCTCCAGTGCTGCAGATCCCAAACACTGTGAAAGTGTTTTACACTATGGATCCCAGAGCTCATCACCACTTTCTTCTCATGAAGCAGTCCACACTCATTGATGCCAAGGTCAAGGACAGAGATCTCTCAGTCCTTCTGGCGAGTATGCAGAAAGGACCCAAGTCTGGAAAGGGGAAATTCTAACTGTCCCCTGGTCCCCTACCTTCCCCAGGGTTCCCCCATCCCAAGTCTACTTGGCCAAATAGTTTTTTGTTGACCCCAACCACAATGTACCACCCATTCTTTCAAGGAATGCCCCCATCCACCCTGGGCTGGAGGGCAGCATCAAGCATCATGTCACAGCCAGGGCCAGATTGAGCTGTACCCATGGCTGGGATGCCAGCTATTCAGAGAAGTCCCCCCCAGGGCCATTGGTGCTTTGGTGCTGACACTAGGAGTGGGGGGTGACATTGTTTGCCCTGAGTTCATTACATCTGGGCATGAGATTCACCTTGTCAGTGAGACCCCAGCCTTGAGCCCAGGGACCTGTCATACATAACCCAGAGTCTCCATATCCACCCCTTTCTCACTCCAGTACAATGGCTTGAGAGCCTGTCCCTCCTCTTCATTCTCCTCCTCCTCCTCCTTCCCATAATCACACACCAGCTGTCATTTCCCACCATCTGCCTTGGCAGGGCTGGAGAAGAGAGTTGGGGCCAGAAGGACACAAGGCCTTATGTATCCTAATAGAGCATTTCTTGATCAGGGTCCTTTGGTCCCTGAAAACTTGCCCCCAAGTGGCCTGGGGAGCCTGTTTAAAATGACAAGTGTCAGGGCTCAAGCCCTCGAGAAGTTGCTTTGAGAAGTGTGGGATGGAATCTGGGAGTCTGTGGCTTTATCATGGGGACAAAAATAAAAATAGACAGGTTTGAAATCCATTTACCCAAAAAGCCTTGGGGAAGCTTCATGGTCACCTGAAGAGAGCACAAGCCATTTTGTTCCTGGTGCAAGTGTCAGATGGGGATTGAATTGTGTACGCCACAAAAGGATCATCATTCCTATGGTGTGACCTCATTTATTAATAGGACATTTTGAAGGTCCTATTATTAGTTAGGGTGTGGACTCATTAGTGAGTAGGAGCTGTAAAAATCCTATTTAGATGAGTTCAACTCGAATCAGGGTGGATCTTAATCGATATGGCTGAAGTACTTATATGCAAAGGAAATTGGACCTAAAGCCAGAAACCAGGAGAACCAGAGTGGGTGGGGAGATGTAGGGAGAGAGAGAGAAAGATTGTAATGTGATGGAGACAGAAATGTATCTACAAACCACAATAGATCGTAGAAATGGCAAGAGGGCATCAGTTTAAGTGGGCACTCACTGTCTCTCTCACAAAAACAGCTGAATGGGGCAAGATCCTGCTGGAGTGAGCTATTTTGGGAACCCACAGAGTAGGAGGCTTCAAGACATTGATCTGGAGGGAGCCGGACAAAGAGATAAATTGCTCAAGTTGCTGTTAGTTTGTTTCTTGTTTGCAATGTTTCCTCTTCCTTCATTTCTCATTTTCTGTGTTTAACAATTTTGTCTACCAATGCTGTCTCTTTTCCTTCCTTCAGCTTTCTATCTTCTGCTTTCTGTTGTTCTTCTTACATTCCACCCTTCTTTGTTCAGTCCTCAATTTTTCTGGTTTTTATTTCTTATCTAGCCTATTTTTTTTCTTTTATTAACTTTTTTCTTTTCTTTTCTCTTTCCCTCTCTCCTCATCATTCCTGCCTTTTAATTCATTCTGTATATTTTTCTCTTTTTGCTTTCCCATTTCATTTTTGGTACTCCACTTTTTTATTCCTATTACTTTACACTGCTCACATGAGTTAAATATTCATTTTTCAAGGTCTTATACAGTTCCTCTTCTAACTTTTACTATTACTATTACTAAGGTCCTTTTTCTTTTCTTACCTCTTTCACTTTCTCTGGCCCTGATCTTTTTCCTTCAAGAGAACATAGACAACAGCAAGGAAATAGAATAAGAAGAAAAAAGTTTCAAAGAGAAAACTTAAACACAACCAAAACCAGAAACTAAATAAAACCCCAGAGTAGAGAGAGAAGCTAATCAATGGAAGAAACCCATTAAGATAAAAAGATGACCAGACAGCAAAAAAAAATTACAGACCATACTAAGAAACAGGAAGACATGGCCCAGTCCAATGAAAAAACTAAAAACCTGAAGAGATGCAGAACATTGAAAACTAATCAAACCTGTCCAAACAAATATCATGGACCAACTTAATGAAGTGAAGGAAGAGATTAAGAATATTAAGAAAACACTGGGAGAATATACTGAAGAAATTGTAAACATAAATGAAAAGATAACAGATGGTGATGAATGGCACAATAATCCAAGAAATAAAAAATACACTGGAAGCACATAAAAGCAGATTTGAGCAGGTAGAGGAAAGAATTAGCAATGAGGAAGACAGTACATCTGAAATCAAACAGATAGTAGAACAGATAGATAAAAAGGTAGAAAAAATCCAGCAGGGACTTACGGATTTGAATGACAACACAAAACTACAAACATATGCATTATAGGCATCCTAGAAGGAGAAGAGAATGGGAAGGGGACAGAAGGAGTGTTGGAGGAAATAATGGCTGAAAAATTCCCAACCCTATTGAGGGAAATCTCAGATGTATATGTCCAGGAAGCGCAGCACACTTCAAACAGTATAAATCCCAATAGGCCTACTCCAAGACATATACTCGTCAAACTGTCCAATGCTCAAGACAAAAAAAAGAAAAAAATACTGAATGCAG